>PVIC010008542.1:0-41542 GCA_004025085.1 Thryonomys swinderianus
CCCTGAGTTCGCTTTCTTATTCTCGATGCAAAGGAAGAGTAACACTGCACATGGGGGGTGGTTGGAGGCAGTAACTCACTGGGGTGTGTCTGGGCACGGGACTCTGCCAGGGCGGTGGAAGCAAGTGTATTTTTTCTCCTTTTGTTCCTATCTTAGCAAAAGCAGCTGAAATCCATGCATCTCATAGACATACTTTAATCAGCGACTACCGGCTGGCACATGTTGGTCTTTGGAACTGTACGAGTCAGTAACAGGGCTAGCAGCCAAGGAGGAAGGGAGGAGGGCTTCCAAGAGAAGGGCCTGGACCGAGGTCTGAGGGGCACTGAGGCCGGCAGAGGGGTTCAGGTCTTCCCTGCTGAGCGGGGCATTAGTGACGAATGCACATGGCCCTGGCCCTCTTGGGGAAGGAGCTCCAGAAATCCTTCCCACTCGCTGGAGACAGACTAAAAATAGAGCCAAGGACAGCTGGTGGGTCACAGAAGGTTGTGGAGATGCCATGGGCCTGGGCAGCTCGGAGCTCCTGGTGTCTCCGCCTGCTGCATGGCCGCCAGGGAAGCCAGAGATGCTGGAGGCCATGCCGCCCTTCAGGTTGGTGCCAGGCTGCTACCTCACTGGTGCTCAGCAATCCCAGACGGGGGTGGGAAGGGGGCTGTTTCTGCCCCCAGTGCTGGAGGACTGGATGACCCTGTGCTCTCTGCTGTTACACCACTGATGCGCCGCAGGGAAGGGGGCTACTCAGTGGAGGAGTCAGCTTTGACCTTGGCCTTGACCTCACTGGGTTAGGGTTTAGTCAGCACTTTTCAAAATGTAGTTCCTGGACCAGCTTAAGTAGAATCAGCCAGTCTTTGCTTACAATCTACAGTCCTAAGTCTCAGCCCAACCCAAGTAATGAGAATTACTGAGGGTGAGACCCATTATTCTGTGTATTTATTAAGTTCTTTAGGACACTTAGGTCTACGGGGGCTTAAAAAGAATTGGTTTCCAGCTTTTCCTAGTGTAATAGTGATTCATTCCTTTCATTTCCATGAGCTACTTTTTTTTCTTAGACAAGGTCTTATTCTAGTTCAGGCTGGCCCTGAGCTCACTATGTAGCCCAGGCAAGCCTTGAACTCAGCAATCCTCCTGCCTCTGCCTCCCGAGTGCTGGGATGACAGGCAAGAGCCACCACAACCGGCTCTTTTTTTTTTTTTTTTTGAGACAGGGTCTCACTTTGTAGTTCAGGCTGGCCCTGAGCTCACTATGTAGCCCAGGCAAACCTGGAACTCAGCAGTCCTCCTGCTTCTGCCTCCCAAGTGTTGGGATTACAGATTTGAGCCACCAAACCTGGCATTCGTGGTATATGGTACTGATTGCTGGTGGGAGTGAGTCACCACACCCGGTATTGTTGTATGTGGTTACCAGGGATTGAACCAGGGACCTTGTGCTTGCTAGGCAGCCGCTGGAACCACTGAACTAAATCTCTGGTTCCATGAGCTATTGCTTTTGACCATCTGTTTATCTGTTTTGGTTTAGATTCAGAGCATTCCCCCCAGTGCCTCCTGTGTTTGGCAGGTGATTGGGTCATGGGGCCCTGTACTCATCCATGGATTATTCTGCTGATGAGTTCATGGTTGATTTGCTGTTAGGAAGCACAGCCTGGTTGGAAGAGCTCGGCCCTGGCAGTGTGCTCTTAAAGGGCGTGTTCTTTCCCCGGCCCCTCCCCTTTCTCTCAGGTTCCTGGCTGTCATGGGATGAGCATTTTTTTCCACCAGGCTCTTCTGCCATGTTCTCTGCCTTGAGGCCAAACGACCCGGGACTCTTGTGAAAGCTGTGGGCCAAAATAAACTTCTCCTCTTTTAAGTTGTGAGTGTCAGATATTTTGTGCCAGTGACACGTAAGCCGAAAGCCGACTGAGACGCCATTCATCCGTTATCTGCTGATCTATGTGACTGTCCGTCTGTCATGTCTCTATCTGCTGTCAGTCATCTGCGCTGTGTCAGCGTCAGTTTGAAGAGATACTCTGGCTACTGACTGCTCAACGAAGCTAGGCTATTTGTGGCTTCCAGATAAGGCCGAGCATCCTGATCACCCTGCAGCCTGAGTGGCCCCTGTGGGCCAGCTGCTCAGCCACACGAGGAGGTGTCCTGACTCTGCCCTGCAGTGACCTGGTGTCCCCTGACCCCTCCCAGGGACATGCAGCCATCCAGCCCTTGGGGGTCTGGTCCCCAGTGCTGTCCAGTGGTTCCCACTGTCTTCATAAATGAAGACAAAGGCTGCTCCCAGCATGCTGGGTAGACACTGGCTTCTGCACATGGGCAGGGCACCAGGCGGAGTGGCACCTGGGCACAGTCCGGTGCTGAGCCAGAGAGAGGAACTAGAAGCTAGAGACAGAGCCACAGTTCCCATTCTGCCAGGTCTCTGCCATACCCGGTAAGCAGGGGCCTCTCCGGAGCAGGGCAGGGGTGGGGCCGGTCCAGCGCTCGCCCACAGCCTCGCAGGACCGCAGGTCGCGAGCCGAGCGCTCTCATCTCATCCCTTTAGCTCCGTGGCGCAGAGGATCCGGCCGTCATCCCAAGGTGGGCACCGGGACGGTCTGGGCGGAGGGGAGGCGAGCTCCTCCACCCCTCCCGCCCCTCCCGCCCCTCAGTCCCGGCGCCTGTTTGGAGAGGATGTGGAGAGAACGTTCAAGCCTGCTCGCAAGAGCAAGACGCTAACCGCTATAGAGCGGCCCCGCGGAGAGTGAAGCCCTTCACTCCTGGACCATCATCTCAGCAAGGGGCATCTCAGGCCCAGGTGGCGAGCAGGAGGGGCATCCCAGCGTGGCCAGTGGGTTCGAGAAGGGCTTCTTTCACACAGACACACTTGCCAAGGCTCTCACCTTGTTGCTGGTGTCTTTCCCTGTCTGTTTTCTTGGACCGACCTCCTCCAATAGCACCTGGAAAGACCGTGTTACCGTTTCTAGCGTCCCTGGTTACCATTTCTAGCGTCCCCGTGGGACCTGACATCATGACTGTTAGACAGGCCCAGGTGGGTAGGTGCTGGCTAAGTGACTCGCCCTCAGTCGACTAAAGACGTTATTTGGAAGCACTTTGTTTTTCCAATACTTGTAGATCTGTTCAGACTTTGTTTATGTAACTTTTAAACCTGTTTGCGTCCTCTAAAACCTACAGATAAATAAGCATGTTCAGAAACGATGCTGTTTCTTGGCTTTAGTTTCTTTGGTCTGTCTTCCCGTTCTGACTTGACCAGCCCACTGCAAGGGATATTTGGTTCCTGGACCCAGCTTTGCTTTTCTGGAAGCCCCAGACACCTCGAGGAGCTGGTGAGCTTCGGGCTGTCCTCCGTCCAGCCTTCCTTTGATGCAGAATGTGAACAGAGAACTCACCACCCACAATGCACCTGGCGTGTCCCGTTTCTTTCCAGAGGGTGAACCTACCCATCCCGTTAAACCCAGGTTACCGGCACCTTTTGAAACACGGCCAAACAGGCAATTAAAGCGCTGACCCTACAGGTGGAAGCAGTCCTTGATTTGCCTGGTTGGCCAGCCGTGCTGTAAGCGGAGAGGAGCCACCGGGACGTAAGACAGCTCTCGGGTGTAACGTTCATAGAAGGCCCGTGGCTACCCCTGAGCAGCACTGCGGCCAGCGCCAGGAAACGGCTGAGCGTGAGCAGGCTGAGCGTCCCCGCAGTGGGAAAGGCCCACGGGTGGGACTAATGATTAAGCCCCATCTAGAATGGCCCCTCTGAGTTGCACTCATCTCTCCCGCTACTGAACCTTTGAAAATAATTTAATCTCCATCCTTTGCTTCCTATTGACAGGAAGCCCTTAGTGTCAGCTCAGCGTGGCATAGCCCAATCAGATATCAGGTTTGGGGGCTCCTGCCAGGGCCTCTGCATTTGGTGTCCTTGGCTGGGCAGAGAGCTGGGGACCAAATTGGGGACCGATTTGCTCTGGGTCCCCCCAGGCTCTCTCTTCTCCACCAGTCAGCAGCCCTGTCCTGGCTGCAGGGAGCCCAGCAGGAGGGCGGCACTGTTCTGATCTCCGCTCACGTTGGAGAGGGCAAGGGGAAGGATGCCGCGGGGAAGGGAGAGTTTGGGAAGGGCACGGTGTGTGGGTAAGAAACGGAGAGCCAGAAGTCTCGGGGCCTGTGTTTGCAGTGCGGCTGGGACCAGAAGCCGCTGGCCTGATGCGGGTCTGTGCGCCAGGGCCACCCTGGGCTCAGGGTGCGGAGACAGCAGCGGGATGGGCTGAATCTCACATCACGAGAGAGCTGTTGAGTCCTGACCCACCGGGCCCGTGAGCGTGACCTTGTTTGAAACAGGGTCTCTGCACAAGGAATGAAGATGTCGGCTGAGATGAGGCCCTTAGGGTGAGCTCTGACGGGGTCCTTGAGGAAGTCTGGGCACAGAGGCAGGGAAGGCGCCATGCCACACGGGAGGCCGAGCAGAGATCGAGTGATGCTACCCCAAGCTCGGGCAGGGCGCTACCGAAGCAGCAAAGTAGCGCCCTCCTGCGGCGGCGTCAGAGGGCGTGGTCCTGGCGTCACCCTGGTCTCGGACCTCTGTACCCCACAGCCGTGACTCCCCTGCCCCCAGGGCTGTCCCTCTCAGCGTGCCGTCTGGCCAGCAGTCAGGAAATCCGTCCTGAGAGCTACGAGAGCAGGTTCTCGGGAGCCACGGGGGGAACCTCTGGCTTGGCCTGCGGTGGCCCCGGAAGGCTCACTGCCCTCCACTGCCCACAGCCCTGTGACCACCTGTCCCCCGGGGTCTGGGAATCCTGCTGCCAGGCTCTGGGCAGCACGCAGGACCCAGCCTGCTCCATGTGTCCACAGCGCCCCCTCCCGGCCTTGGTGTGGCCGCTGACACCTCCAGGGGCTGCGGTGTGGAGCGTGGGGGGCACACGGGCAGCTCTGTCCCCGGTCACTTCCAGAAGACAGGCAGGCTGGCGCAAGCAGCCGTGTGTCTCCTGGTCCCGGTGGACACCTTCCTCCGGTCACCCTGCTCACTGTCAGCCGCACAGACGGCCACCCTGGCCAGTCCTCACCGGCAGCATTGTGCCTGTCCAGCACCCCAGGGCGCTGTCTTCCCCCATGCCACTCAAACACCTCGCTGAGGTGGGCGTCACTGGCTACCACGCGCCTCCTGGATGACGTGCTTGTCGTGTGGCTCGGGTGTCTGGACTGAAAGCTCGCCGTTCGTCAGCGTGAGCTTTTCCGTAGGCCACGTCCGTTTCTACACGACCTACGCAGTGTTACTGCCAGCGCCGTCTACCTCACCGTCTGCCGTAGAAGGAGCGGTCGCCCCCGCTGCCGAGGGTCACAGCAGCGCAGCCCAGTCTGCCGGAAGGAGGTCCCCGGCTCCCTGGGTCTCAGCCTCGCTGCTCAGCCTTGGCCTCGGCGTCCTGTGGGCCGCGGAGGCTGCCGTAGGGCAGGAGCGGAGGGGCCGGCTCTGCACTGCTGCATCCGGGGGCACACAGAGGGTGCCAGCCGTCTGCCCACTGCCCTCCAAGGTCACCTCCTTACCCGTGGGGTGACGAGGTCCCCAGCCTCTTTTGAGGTGATTACTAGGCATTATTCTTTATCTTTCTCTCAAAAAATAAATATACCCCCTTTCAGACCTCCATAGGCCTTACTTTGTTTTTTGGGAAGCCTGCACCAGGAGCCACACCTCGGGGTGGGAGCAGTGCCAGGAACGGTGGAGCTAGGTCCTTCTGTGGTGGGTAGTGCCTCCCTCCCTTTTCTGCACGCCTGTGCTGTGCTGGGCACAGTGGCAAGCATGGGCATCACCGGGACCAGCAGCGTACCCCGCCCTCCCCACAGAGGTGACCTCGGCCACCCATCGCCCCATCGGGTCACCGCTCAAAACGCCGGAGCCTTAGAGACGTGAGGTGACCGGTGTGCCCTGCCTCACAGCTGCGTGTCCACGAGAGCTTCTCAGGGCGCCGGCAGATCGCAGGCCGGGCAAGGCAGGCGTCCAGGAGGACCGGCGTCTGCCGCCTGCCCAGGGGGCTCCGCAGCAGCCGGGTGCTGACCAGGACTTGACTGCGTGTCCAGTAGGCCGTCCAGGCGGCCGCAGGAAAGCAAGCCCTGGACTCGAGGGCTTGGCACGGCTGGGAGCTTGTGCCACGTGGCTTGGGTTCAGGAGGCGGAACAGCGTGTCTGGCCCAGATGGGAGGAGCAACAGGTCAGAGCGCAAGGTCACATGGGCAGGGGCGGGGGGGGGGGTGTCTGTGTGAGGCGCCCAGTTCCTAAACCTCTCTAGATTTGTTTGTATCACCATTAGCATAAGAATATACTAATTTTGTGATGATGAGTTTGCTTGTTTGTTTTGTTTTGTTTTGTTTGGAGATGGTCTCACTGGTAGGCTCAGGCTGGCTTTGACCTTCCTGTGTAGCTCCAGGTGGCCTCAGACTCTCTGAGATCACTCATCTCAGCCTCCGGAGGGCTGAATGTTAGCCTGCGCCACCGCACCTGGCTGAACATGTTGAGAGGAAGGCTGGAGTCTGAGGTCTCCCTGTGACTGTGGCAAATCAACCTCATGGGCAGGGCTTTGTTCCTAATCAGCGGCCTTGGAGGGGCTGGCATCAGACACCTCGGGGTGGGAGCAGTGCCAGGAACGGTGGAGCTAGGTCCTTCCAAAGCTGGGCATTCGATAGCACCCCATTTCCATCACCCAAGGTGAGTGAGTGAGCGTCTGGGGAGAGAAGCCAGTGCCAGGAGAACAGAGAGATTACTTGTCTCCTCGCCACCCTGCTTTGCTGGTTGGTGTATTTTGAGATTCTGAAGTGACCTTCAGAATATTCTGGAATATTCTGGCTCCAGGACAGTACCAAGCAGTGGTACCAAACTGGTCTAAGGGAGGAACTTGGCCAGCTGGCTTCCTGCTGTACTGCTGGGCACCTGCCAGATGGGGAAGTGGGCCTTGGGAACCAGAGAGGATGGAGGTTGTGCCCAGGACCAGTCTGGCAAGGTTGAGGAGCCTGCCAAGGGCATGTGATTGGGTCTTCTTCTCAGGTAACGTTGAGAAGACAGGAAACCAAACCCTTTCAAGGCCATAGGTGAGGACCTGTCTGCTTGGCCTATAGCTCTGCTGGGTGGGGATACTGGTTCCTCAGGTTAGAGGTCAGAAAAGTGACCTCAGTGACCTTCACTTGAAAATTATTCTGACCTTTACTTTGGCCCTTCATAGTAGATAAGGAAAGCAAGCTGGATCAAAAAGAGGGAGAAGTTGGGCTTCTAAATGGTCGCAACAAAGGTCTCAGCCTTAGAACAGCCCTGGAACATTCTAGAACATTCTGGACCTGGGATGGCCCTTCCCAATTACCTCAGATTAGCAAAGGGGCCAAATTTTGGCTTCGGATCCCTGGGAAGGGAGTGTGAGATTTGGCAAGGTAGATCCCACTGTGGGGATGGTCTTGGCCTGGGATCAGCTAAGGGCTGGTGGCCACGCACGGTATCCACTACACAACTTCTCCTTCTGCATCTGATTGTTTTCCTTTTGATTGTCTGGTTGATTCCTTAATGTGGCCATCAGGTCCTTGAAAGAGAGCATGCTCCGTCCCTTGCCACGCCACAGCCCTGAGGAACCACCTGTCATACAGCCGACCCTAGTGATGACACACTGGTAGCAGGGAGAGGCAAAAGCCAAGCAGACATAGTGGGGAAAGCAAAAACAAACAACAGCAGAAAAAAACCCAGTCTTTAGGAATTGAAAGGCTTAATGTTAGGAACTAATTTCAGAAAATCTGGGTGAATCGATTATAAACAAATCTTAAAGGAGCCCTATATTGGAAAAGAGAAAATTTTTTTCCCCCGAGTGCTGGGATGACAGGCGTGAGCTACCACGCCCGGCACTGTGGTATGTCGTATTGATTGCTGGTGGGCATGAGTCACCACGCCCAGCATTGTATGTGGTGATCGGGATTGAACTCAGGACCTTGCACTTGCGAGGCAGACACTGGCACCACTGAGCTAAATCTCCAGCCTGAAAAGTAAAAATTTTTAAACAGATCATACCTTCTTGTGTCAGTAAAAAGACACCTTTTAGGAACACTTTTGAGTCTGTTGTTTTCTCCTTCCTCTCCTACGTGGGAAGGTCGTGTGGCCTGTTGCTAAGGAAACCACCTACACAGCACCGACCATCCTCGGAAGGCACTGGGGTGGCATGGTCCTGTGTGATTGGACGCTGTATAGCACTTAATCTGGCAGGGAGGCCCAAGGGCTGGGCACTAGTCCCTTGTTCCTCACCATGTCCAGGATCTCTGCAGTTTCTGGTCCTAGAGATCAAAGCAGCCGGCTGCTGAGGGGCGGGGCGACCCTGGCTGTCATTCATACTGGATCCCTAAGAACAGAGCCCTTGGTGTGAGCAGGGGTGTGGCCATGACATCTGTGGCTCTGCAGAAGGTGGCACTGCTAGAGGGAGCTCACATTCGACACCAGTGACCAGGGCTGCAATTCCTAGTGTGTCTCCTGGGATGTCGTACACGGGCTGTCTGGAGACCACTCGAAGCCGAAGTAACTTCCACCTGATGTTGTGACAGGGCCTCCACTAAGAGAAGAAAGTGTTCTCTTCTTTGGAAGTGACTCCTCAGTTATAATAAATAAACCCACATTCCAGCATGGACTTGGGTTTATTCCTTGAAGAACATTCACAGAGAAATGTAGAGGTCTCCTTGCTTGGCGTGGGGCGCCCTGGCCTGGAGCTTGAGGGCCGCCTCTTGGGGCGAGGCTGTGAGACAGAGTGTGGAAACAGAGGCCTAGGCTGCCAGGTAGGTGCCCCAGAAGCTGGACAGAGCCGCCCCTTGGCATCTGTGGGGAAGGATTCCAGCACCCAGGGGACACCACAGCCCTCGGATACTCCAGTGCTCTAGGTGGGCCGGGTGCTTGCATAATCTGTCCACATCCGGCTGTATACAAAGTCCTCTCTGGATTATCGATAGCCCTGGAAATGCCATGTAGTCACTCGAACCTGCAAATGCAGAACCCGTGGGCGCAGGGGCCGACTGATCTGTGACCGCAGGGCTCCCAGAGTCTAACCTGTCTCCACTCTCACTGTCCCAGGCCTGAGGGGACCCTAGTAGGGCATCATGCAAGGCAGACCCCTGTGGGAACTGGGCGATGTGTGCACCGGGTTGGTGCCAGTCAGGACAAGGCGGTGAGCAGCTGGCGTCCTTGTGAGCCACCTACTGGGTTCGTGGGGTTCATGCCTTCATCTCCCTGGGCAAGTTGCCCCCCACCAGGGATTCTCGGAGGTTTTCACTTTGACTGCAGAGCACGGAATTGTGGTGATCTCGGGGGACACTTGGGCTCCCAAATCATCGCGGAAGGTAGGCCTAGGGTGAGGAGGCAGCGCTGCCCCTCTGGTCTGCTGCTTTGGTCCCAGTGGGGAGGTGAGGCCCTCAGCGGAGCCCTGGGGGTGGCACCTACCAGGGCCAGCTGGCACTGGAGTGGCCTGGCACACCCTGTGAGAAAGGATGTTTGAGGACAAGAGCAGGGGGCGGGGCTGAGGGAACCGGGAGATGGGGAAGGGATCTGGCAGCACGGGCCCCTCTACGGCTCTTCTCCTGCCTGCCCAGAAGCTGCTAGCTAGCCGCTGTCTGCGCTGAGACCCAGGAGAGGCAGTGGGCAGGGTGGGTAGCATGTCCTCCTGCCGTGGACTGACAGGCGATGCCAGTGAATGCTTTGGATGGGCAAACGATGGGGCCTCCTTAGTGACTGGCTCCCAGGCCCTTCTGGATTTAGCAGCCCGACTCTGTGACGTGCCAGGGCTCCGGGGCCCTGGCACCTCTGGGCACCCCCCCCCCGCCTCCCTGCAGGCCTGGATGATGCTCAGCAGGTGTCAGGGGAGGGCCTAGACCCCGGTCATCACCGGTACAGCTGTGTTGACCTGGATGAATCCCAGAACTTCAGTTTCCACCTGACACTGTGATATGACCTCTGTCTAAGTAGGTGCTAGGGACAGTCACTGGCCATGTCATTGGTCAGCATGCTTAGCCGTGGGCAGATATGGGGCTTACGTCCTGGCATCTGCACAGCTGTTACCAGAAAACCAGAGGATCAGCTGCCAAGGGACTGAGCAGGAGCAGAAGTGGAGCTAAAACTCACTCGCTCCTTGGGCCCAGACAGAGCCCAAGGAAAGCCCTGGGAGAGGCCAGACCCTCCACCAGCCTGGCTTTGGGTACAGGCTCCAGCCGGTCTGGGCTGTTCATGGCCGATCCTGAGCCTTAAGCCCAGGCAGTCCTCTGCGTCTGCTCATCATTGTCATCCTCTGAGTCTGTCTTCTTGGCTGTCTCCATGCAAACCAGGATGTGCTGGCACAATGGGCACTGGCTGCTTACGCCCACCTCAGCGTCTTTGCAGACAGTCTGTTTGCCACTGTGTGGGTGGGGCCCCAGCTCTCAGCTGATTCTATTCCTTACTGTCCCCCGAGCCAGCTTTCTGTGGTAACACAGCTGCCACCTCCCAGGAAGCACATTCCCCGAGCATCACGGGATGCCCACTAAGTCAGGGGCGCCGCAGGCTGTCTGAATCTGCTGTGACAGACTCCAGGGAAACCTGTCCAGTGACCTTTCCCAGAGGATACGAGTTCCCTGAACTACCTGTGATCTGAGAAGTTTCTTGAAACTTCCGTTGAGTGATGGTACTGGATATGCCGTCGATGCCAGAGTCCTGCCTAGGAGCAGGAAGAGACCCCTGTGGGATATGACCGCCCCACTTCTAGTTCACATCCGGTTTGTTTTTGCGGTGTTCACAGCACCCCTCCCATGGCTCCCTAACTATATCCTGCCTTCTGCTGAGGCACCTTTGGTTGTAAGGATGAAAAATCCATCCACCTGTAGAAAACTCGAATCACAGCCCAGAAATGGCCAAAGCGAATTCTGGTGTTGTCACCTCTTCCTGCAGCAGGGTGGTGTCAGGCCTGGTGGTGGTCCAGGACTGTGAGGAGGCGGGACTTTCATGCCCCTAAATCTTTTCTCTCCCTCCAGGGCACGGAAGGGTGGCCTACCTGCTGGCCTACCTGGTCCAGACATCTTTACAGTGCCTGACATTAAACAATGACAGGAAGTTTGAGGACACAAGAGCAGCAAGTCAGAGTAGACTGCGTTTCCCAAGCTGCAAGAAGCCAGCAGCTTCAGCCCCATCTTCCCCAGCGTCACAGGCTGGGTGCTGGGTAGGCAGAGCCTGTGCTGGGTGTAGGCAGGACACAAGGACTCTGCCCCTGGGAGAGATGTGGACCGGGAGGCCCCACTCCTCACAAGGGGCAGCACTTGAGGGCATCTACCTGCAATCAGGGAATTTGCCCTCAGGCCCAGGGAGGGAGAGGGAGGCACCTCGGCACACTGGGCGACCCCTGGAACAAAGGGCCAAGCCCACTCGACACCGTAGCCTCCAGCGCTCCTTCCTAGCCATACGGAACAGGAGGTTGGCGGCGGACAGGAGGTCGGAGCCACAGAAGTGCTTCCACCCACCTGGATTTTCAAGGTCAGAGGAAGGGCAGGCTCACCTGTGAATAGCCATTGCGCCGGGCTGTGCGGGCTCCCTGTGGCCCTGGTGGCGGCGTCCCCGTTCTGCAGATGGGAAAATGACCCGGCAGGAGTCAGCTGGGCAGGGCAGCAAGGCCAGGCAGCGAGCTGGAGCTGTCTGGCACCCAACCCACACTCTGGGCGAACCACTGTGCGGGCAGACGGATGGTGTGGAAGGCGGTGTGCACCCCGAGGAGGAGGAGGAGGAGGAGGAGGAGGGTGTTTACTGCCAGCCATTTTCATAGACTGCTTTATACATAGGATAGTCTGAAGTCTTTTTTTTTTAAGTGTTTGCATTTCCAGCTGCTGTGGGGCCCACATTGCCCCAGCAGTCCTGAGGCTGGGTCCGTCCCCACACGTCCACCCGGTTCTGGGGTCTCTGCGCTCTGGCGGCCCGCAGAGGATGAGGTCCTGGACATCAGCGGCCGACAGCGATGGCTCCCCCGGCGCCGCTCCCTCCCGCCGTCTTCCGCCCTGATAGGCGTGTTTGTTCCCGGCCCTTTTGGCCACCGTGGCTCCCTGCGCACTTGTGTCCAAAACGTCCTGTGCCAACCACACTCAGTCCCCGGCTGTGGGTTACAGCAGGGCTCAGTCCTTGGCTAACTGCAGAGCGACCCGGGCCGCAGGATGTGTTTTCCGCTTGCAGCCTGAAGGGTGCAACCTTCTATATAGAGCTGGAAGAAGTAGCGGCCGCCAACTCCAGGCTCCCGCCCGGAGTTACTTTGTTATCTGTTTTCCGCTCTCTGTCTCCTGTGATCTCCTCTCCTCCTTTCTCATTTTCTCTGCTTCTCTCTGCCCTGTGTCTCTTTTTCTCCTTTATTTGGTCTCTTTGCAGCCAGATTTCACCAGGCTGGAAAAACCTGCCTCTGACCCAGTTCTTTTGCTTGATGTGGCTGTGAGGCCAGCGGCACCGGCCGCGCCCCGCTCCTGTGCACACAGCCAGGACATGCGTCTCGCAGACCCTCGGTCACCTTCAGGGAAGATCACGCCCAGACCTTCGCTGAGTGCTGCGTTTAGTGCTGGGCGCCATGCCAACCTCTTTCCTGTTTTTGTCATTTAGCTCCAAATCGGCTCTGCCTGGTTCCTCTTACTGCCCCATTTCTGCAGCTGGGGAAGCGGAGTCTCGCGTGGAGGGAGTCATGTGTAGGGCCTGTGTCTGAGCTGGGTGGGCCACTCCAAAGCCCACATCCCCCCGTGATGGCTCTTGCTACCCCACCTTCCATCCGAGAATCACCTTCCCGTGCCGGTGTCCTGCCATGGGCACCCCGTGCTGGCCTGGGTGCCAGAGGCTTGTTGCGCTGCCAGACCTGCCAGCCTGGGGGAGATGACGAGGGCCGCGGGAGCCTGACTTCTGTCCCCCGGAGCGGGGCACCCTGGGGCAGGTGCCTCAGTGGCGCTGAGCCTCCGCTGCTGCACGGGTCAAATGGCGCTAAGAGAAGCATCTGCTGGGAGAATCAAATGCACCACACAGAGAGCTTGGGAGGCAGCAAATATGGGTGAATTATTACATCTTAAAAATCATCTTTCATTTGTTGGAGGGGCCCCAAATCTGGCGAGGGCGGAGGGTGCGCTCCAGAGCTGGCTTTATGCTCTTTGCCCCTCGCCCGCTCCTGTCCCCCCTTTGTTGAAGGTACTTCCTCTTACAGCTCCGCAGGCATCTGCCGGATAAGGGAGGCAGGGTGTAAATGAATCTCATCGGCATGCCGTGACTTCTATTTAAGCAAGCACGCAGACCGTCTCCAGGATCCACACGTGGAGGCGCAGTCCCGGCTCTGAGCCCGGGGCCTGCACGCCGATTCCTGCCACGCCCCGCCCACGCCCCGCCCACTTCCCCTTCTGGAGCCGCCGTGCGCACCTGTCTGCCTGCAGTGTCTCTCCTGTGATGCCGTCTACACCCAAGCAGGCTGGTGGGCGGTGGTGTGTGTGTGGGGGGCAGGGGTGCGCGTGTGCACAACAGTGTGTCAGTCTGTGAACGGTGGCGTGTGTGTAGTCCTGTGTGGTGTGTGTATGGTCGTGTGTGTGGAGCTGCTCCCAACCCCGCCCAGTGGGGACAGGAGTCTGGTGCCCACGGCCTGGGCTGGCAAGGAAGCTGTCCCTCTGTCTTGCTGTCCTCTCTCACTGTGGCCTTGGCCCCACACCTTTCCCGCTCTGCTCTCCCTGAGGCAGTATGTGGGCACCTGGGCAGTGCACCCCAAGAACCTGCACCCTGTCTCCGGGCCACCCCAGTGTCCTGTGCACCCGCCTGGTCCAGGGGAGTCATGTGTTGGGGCCGTGCACCCTGCCATGCCAACTGCTATGCCCTGTGACACAGCAGCCTTACCCAGCCTGTGACGCTGCCCGAAGCCCGTGGGTCCGATGCATAAGCCAGTGCTCCTCAGTAGCCCGGTTCCCACCGTGGGGCCCACGTCGCGCAGCTCATAGTCCCCAGCAACCAGGAGCCGCCTCCAGGGCTCATGGTGTTGGAAAGGACACCAAGAGGCCTACGGAAGGATTTCCCCTTGGCTAGAGGGCTCTGGGTGGGTTCTCACGTGCAGCCAGGACCAGCTGAGACACGTGCTTCTACGTGCTGGAGCGTCATGTTAGCACACATGTGTTTCTCTGTGCATGCGTGTGGAGACAGGTACACATTGAAATGTGCCAGGTTCAAATAGAAATGCAAATCCCTGGCACTTTTATTTTTTTGAGAGAGGATCTCGCTCTGTAGTTCAGGCTGGCCCTGAACTCACTATGGAGCCCAGGTTGGCTTAAACTCACAGCAATCCTCCTGCCTCTGCCTCCCGAGTGCTGGGATTATGGGGTGACCACCATGCCTGACCTTGTGGTATGTGGTACTGGGGATTGAACTTGGGACCTTGAACTTGAGACCTTGCGCTTCTGAAGCAGGCGCTGGAACCGCTGAGCTAAATCCCTGGCCCCCCAGCACGTTTTCAAGAACTATTTAGGGAAATGGAGGCCTCTTCTCTTGTCCAACCTGGGCACAGCAAGGTTGCGTCTCAGTCAGTGCCGAACTGGAGTAGAGAGGGGCGGGTTTGTCTTTGGGCTCTTGGCCAGGTGCCCAAGTGTCTGTCTCCAAGGAGCCCTCTGGGCCAGCTGGGAACAAGCGGAGGCCTGGTCTGCCCTGGGTTACGGCAGGAAGCTGAGCACCTTAGACCCGGGCCCGGTCTCCCCTGCAGCAGAGAGCAGTGGGCAACATTGGGCAAAGCTGCATGGAACGCTCGATGTTTGACCAAATTTTTTAACTTCAGAAATGATAATCTTAAGAGTTCAGCCAAATACTGGGCCCACCCACCATATATAATTGTCCAAATCCTCCTATGAAAAATACCACTGCTCAGTTTTACAAATGTGAGTTCTTTTTTACGGACGGGCCTGTCATTTGGATGGTTTTCCCACTGCCGAAGCCGACGGCTTCCTGTGTGGTCTTCCGCCTCCACTGCATCGACCCAGTGCCACCCTCTCTCCCCCTCCCCAGGCACAGTGTGCACACCGGGCCTTTGGTGGCCTTGCCACGGTTGTCACGTGGCTGCAGAGAGCTGAGGAGCCAGCTCAGCATCTGCCAGGGCTCAGCTGCGCAAAGGAAAAGTGACTCGAGACACAGCTCCCACGTGGGACTTTGGGAGTCTGCGGAGGGAGGGACGAATTCCCACTCGGAGCTCCAGAGCCTTGGCCGGACAGAGCAGATCATGGCCCGCAAAGCAGGTGTCTCCTCCTCCCGCCACCTGCCGGCGGCTGAGCTGGGTCCAGATGCAGGCTGGACAGGTCTGAGGGCTGCCGGCGGCCTTCCCGTGCGACCCCGGAGTCTAGGGCAGGGGTCTGTGCTCCTGAGCAGCTCTAACCCCAGAGCCGCTTCGCATGCCCTGCCTGACACTGGGCTTTGCCCTCGTGCCCACGAGCGGGCATTGCCCTGGCCCTGAGAGACCCTCTGTGGGCAGCCCCGCTCTCCTGAGATTTTCTGCCAGGAATTCTGAGCACCCCTTCCCCAGGGTGGTGCCGGCTGGGCCGCAGCCTGGCCTGACGCCCCCTCCCCCATACTCTCAGCGCTGGACCAGCCCAGGCCCGCTCCGTGATGAAGTAATATTTATTGGCAGCTCGCTTTGAGCAGGCGGCCTTTCAGATGCAAGGGACGGACCCAAGAGCTGAAGGAGACACAAGAGCCTCCGCTGTTGGCCTCCCCGCACCTGCTCCGCTCCTCCCTGCCCCTACGCTTCCCTGGCAGAGCCGATGCCAGCTCACGCGGGGCCCTGGAGTATTTCCAAGATGCCCACGGTTCACAGGAGAGGATACCGGGTAGGATGGGAGGGGACAGGAGGATGTATGCGCAGGAAGGTGCCCCATCCTATCTTCAAGGAGCAGCCAGTGTGGGACTCGGGGCCTGCCAACCTCCGCAGTGTCCCTGCCCCAGGCCTGTGCTGTCCCGGCTGTCAAGGGTTAAAGGTTAATGTTTACAGCGATGACGAAGCCGAAAGCTTGCAATTTTCGCTGAGCGAGGAATACGGAACTTTCCATGTGCAGCAGCCTCTGGGGAGAAAGCGAACTTCAGCACCAGGCAGGGAAGAGGAACCGCCCCGCTGAGCAGCGGGCCCCTCTCGGTCTGGGCCCCAAAGCAAAGGCTCCGCGCTGTCCTCGGCAGCGGCCTCTAGCGGCAAGGCGGGGACAAGCAGTCCCAGAAAGGGGAAAGTTCGGCTAAATCAGAAGAGGACTCTGTGCCGGGGGCCTCGGTCGGTCTCGTGCCCCAGTGGAGAGATTTGTCCTGTGACAGCAGAACGCACTGCAGGTCCGGAAGGCTGCGGTCGGCTGGGGCGGGCGCAGGGAGAGGCGCAGCGAGTCAGGTCCCACCGAGCGACCCGACCTCTGCCGTGACTGTCCTCTTGGCTTTGGGCTGGTCTGCTTCGCTCCTTCCCCTTGCGGGTCATTAAGCGGACCACTGGATGCCGAACGACCAAAGGAGCCCATTTCCCGGACTTGGAAGTCGAGGCACAGAGGAAGCAAAGCATCTAACACAGTTGCTGTAGGAGCAAAGAGCCACCTGGTTCCAGCTCTTGCTTACGGTTCCGAAGTGGCTTCGTCTTGGGAGAGACGTGGCCTGGGAGAGGGGTTCACATCCTCTCTTGGCGCCAGTGGCTTCCAGGGAGGCCGCCTGAAGTGGTGAGGGACGGATTCCATCCTCATCCTCCTTGGCTTAGGCACGGAGCTGAGACTCAGTGAGCTGAGTTGCTTTGCCAGCTGCGTGCCAACACGCCAGCCCCCGTCTCTGGCTCTGCGCCCTCCCTGGGGCCGGGACTGGGATCGGCACAGGGAGGGTGGGGGTGTCTTTCCTGGAACTGAGGCCATAGAGGTGGGTGCTGGAAGGGCCGAGAGCGGCGGGGTTTGGAACCCGTTCACCCGAGTCCGATCCGGGTGCAGGATTCCTCTGCTGAGTGTGAGCCTCTCTTCTCTGCCTCATTTTCCCCCTTCCAGCAGTTGAGGCTGTTCAGAGGCAGATCCTTGAACCAATGACCCTCCGCCTAATGTTCCCTTCTTGCTTTCAAGGTAATTTCCCATCAGCCCACAACCTAGTTCGCGATGCCACTAAACAGGCAGCTTTGATCCCTTCTTCGGGGACGAACTCCCAGAGAAGAAAGACACTCCCTGGCAGGACAGCCGCGCCTCCCAGTGTTCCCCAAACCCCTCTGGTCTGTGCCGGCAGGCCCGGGATGGCTGTTGACATGCCCAGAAGGGTTCCCAGCAGCCTCCCGTGCCTCGCTGTGCAGACTCAGCGTGGCCCGTGTCCACCCCCGGTTACAGTGATGAGGGTGCCAGTCCAGGCTCACGCACTGGCCCCCAGAGCCCGTGGTCCCTGTGCCCGGGAACTGTGCCGGGAGCCAGCGTGGGGCAGGTCCCCAGACCAGAAACCACCCGGGGAGTGCCAGGTCTCCCAAGGTCCAACGTGTCCCCCAAAAGATAGGTGGGACCCTAGCCCCAGTGCGTCAGAAAATGGCCTTTTGAAAGTAGGGTCTGTGCAGACGCTGTCGTGGAGCGGGGCCTCCACACGCCCGGCTTGCTGTCCCCCCGAGGAGCAAGGACAGCGGGCCCAGGAGCACCGGGACCGAGCAGACCGAGGGCCTCGGCGTCCCCCAGGGCCACAGAAGCTGGAAGAGGCCAGGGAGGACCCTCCCGCAGGTTTGGGATGAGGCAGACACGCCTCGGGCTCCTCCTCCTGCCCTCCAGAGCGTCCCAGCTATAAACCGTTGCTGTTTGCAGCCCCGGCCCAGCCCTTACCTGTTGGGCTTTCTTGTAGCAGCCAAGGAAACAAGCACAGGGACGTTTCCTTTTTATCTCCGGTTCTCTTCTGTTCTGTCCCTCTAGACAGAGACCTGAGAAACTGAGGCACAGAGACTGGACTGTGTGCTTCTCGCTGGTCCTCCCGAGACCCTTCAGACTCTTGCAGACGGGCAGGGCCAAGTTCCAGGAAAATGGGTGTGTGGCTAGCACTCCCCACGCGGCCCAGAGAGGAGATCACAAGGCAGCCAGAAGCCTTTTCCAGAACATTCGTCAGAAAACCTGTTCCCCTTGCAGACCTGCGTGCCAAGCCGTGGGGACGCCTCTGCTCCTTCATTCTCCGCACAGCTGCCAGCGCGGCCCTTTATTCCTGCATCACACAGATGGACGCCTGCCTTGCTGGCCTATGAGCCATGAAGCTCAAATGGGATCTTACCCTTAATTTTGGTTTCCCGCTTCTAGATAGACAAGAAGACACGCAGTTTTTGTCTCAAGTCTGTGCTGCAGTAACAAAATATGCAATACTGTATAATATATAAATCATAGAAATCAGCTTCTCAAGGTCTGGGGGCCTGGAAAGTCCAAAATCAAGGTGCCCACAGGGTTGACGTCTGACGAGGTCCGGGGCTTTGTCTCCAAGATGGCACCTTGACTATCGCTTCCTGTCTTGGTGGAACGGAGAGGGCCGGAGAAGGCCAGGCGGTTCCCTGCAGCCCTAAATAAGAGCACGGACTCATTCCTGATCCACTCACTACTTCTTCCACTGAGGGTGAAGTTCCACCATGAACTTTGGAGGAGACACATTCAAACCGTCGCAGTGTTTATCTCATCTGGCTGGTGCTGAAAAAGCCTGAGAGGGTGGCGGGATCATCAGAGCGACCCTGCCTGGCACGTTTAAGGGATGCTGGGCTCGGGGTATGGGGTGCTGCGCAGAGTTAGCCACAGGCTTTCTGCACAGCACTGTGCCCTGCAGTATGGCCAACAGTGGGGGTGTAAAGACCACGCCGTGGCCGATTTCAGCATGACCTCGGTTGCTGGTGCTGGGAGGAAACATTCCTGATCGACGCGATTCTTTCCAGGTGCCAGTGTCAGGGTGGCCTCTTTTACTCCTGACCCGAAGCCCAGAGGAACAAGGAGGAGGGCCTGTGGGAAGGACAAACCCCAGGACAGACCAGGAGCAGGTCTTAGAGGCATCATCCTGTGCTGCTGAGCCTTGCAGAAAGCAACAGAGCTGCTGACGGAGAGACAGTCTGCCATGGTGACTCTCCTAACTCCTGTTTCCACCACACAGGCCTGTGTCCCTGCTCATCCCTCCTGACCCGACGTGACCAGTGAACACCACCACCTCCCAGCAGCACTATGCTGGGGCCTGACCCTTGAACACAGGGCCTCCGGGGTCTAAAGGCCCAAACAGCACCCAGAATTCGTCTTCCCCACTAGCAGTTTATTTACCTGGGAGGAAATGGAGCCACAAAGAGAGAAGTTGAGGGAGGAAAGGGCCAGACACAGATAAGTGACAGTCTGGGCAGGGGGTGGAGGCTGGGTTGTCACTTAGAGGTCGGGGTAGAATAGTAGAGCTGTAGCTGTGGCCTAGAGGGGAAGCCGAGACTATAGACAACAACAAAAGGTGTATTTCAGCTTGGGGACCCTGGCCTGCATAGAGCAGTGAGAGCTCAGTTTTGCGTCATCTGACTTCATGCCTGGCACAGCGACATTAGCTATTCTATTTTGACTTTGGCTTTTAAAAAGTGAGGAATGACTCACGTGAAGTTGTTCTGTGATCCACTAGTGAGGACGCCGGTCCCAGTGGGTGAAAAGCTGCTCCAACAGTTGCCCTCGCCCTGGTAGGACATTTCCTCTCTGCTCTCGGCATGGCTTCCTTCCAGTCCGAGCCCATTTTACTTCCGGCCCATGAGACTCTACAGGAGAAGAGAGGCCGAGCGCTTCGGAGGCTGGTGGAGAGGAGACAACCTAGTTCCCTCCAAAGCACAGTCGGGAGCCGGGAAGCCTAGGAGGAGGCCTGGGATTCTGACTGTGGAAAAATCTTCCCGGAGATTGACCCGTGGGTTGCCGTGCCGGTGGCCACGTGGCTGATCCTGACCTCGTGGCTTGTGTGAACCTGCCGCGGGGCCAGCCCAGCCCGAGGCACACCGATGACAGGCGTAAAGGGGGGACAACTTCGTCTGTTCTCAGTAAGGGGAGTGTAGGTTTCGGTCCAGATGTCTGAATCGGGTTTGGGTCTTCCTGATGAATTAATTCTGTCAATCTGTTTGCTAAGAAGTGGCCCCGAGTTCCAGCCCTCCTGCTTTGGGAAACCCCAGCCCAGCGTGAACAGAGACCCAGAAGCAGCGTTTCACACACGCTGTCTTGGGAGGTAGAGAGCTTGCAGAAATCCATTCATTCTGTTTGAAACGGGCCAACGAGATACCATCTCGGCTTTGGTCCACAAGTCAGGGTTTTGGTGCGAGGGGTGATGGCATAGTTTATTAAACTCTTGGGAAAATAACAACGAAGTAACAACTTTGAGAAACGCAGCAACAGCCTTAGCCGCGCCAGCCCTGGCATGGAAGTTCAGGAACTGCGGCCGCAGATGCCTGCAGACCGCAGCCCCAGAGAGGTGGCTGAGGTACCAAGGACACGGCCCCCGCTGGGTCCTGAGGATCCGAGTCAGAGGGGAGGGAGATTCGAGGCTTCCGGTGACGCCCCACATCCCTCAGCGCGCTGCGCACCCTGTCACCCTGGCTTCCTGAGCCTGAAGCATCTCCCTCACTGCCACTGTGCCCGCCGTCCCCGCGGTCTCTACCCGCCGTCACGCTATCACTGTTTGCATCATTGCCGTTGCTACCCACTACCATGGTCACCACCATCAACACCAGGGTACAGTGACCACCACGGCCACCTCGGTTACCACCGTCAGTCATGGACGCCCCTGCTGTTGCTAACCCCCGGGGCCCTCCCTCGTCACCCGCACGGGTACCTCAGCAGCCCTCCAGAGTGGCTCTGGCCAGGGGTGGGATTCAGGGAGGTCAGGACCCATCCCCCCACCGCCCCGGGCCTAGCACAGGTCCTGACCAGACGGTGTCCCACGGTTGCGTGGGCAGAGGCGAATGCCCGCCCCAGGGAGCGGTGGGATGGTGCCTTTTACTGACTGTGTGAACCGCTAAGTGGCGCTTGTACCCCGGCAGTGCTCACGCGAGTCCGGAGGCTCAGGGGCAGCCTCCCGGGGAAGCTGACCCGGCTCAGCCCCCTCTGTGTGGCTTTCTGAGCCACGTGGTGCCACCGGGGAAGCTGGGTCCCTGCCGGGCTCTGGGAAGGGCTCTCCCGAGAGGTCCGGCCATTCCTGCAGCTGCCTCTGGAACTGCAAATGTGGCTGTTCTCAGACGGCGCTGGGGACGAGTCGGCTGGTGGAAAATGGGAAACGACAGATTCGCGGACAGCTGCCTGATCTAGGTGGGGAAACTGAGGCCCAAAGAGATCAGGCGTGGACAGCTGCTGAGCTTCAAGCCGCAGGAGACCTGCATTGTGGGGCCTTGCTTGACTCTCTGGGTCCGAGTATCACTCGGATTCTTCACTCCCTCCCTCTGGCCAGACTCAGTAATTGACTTGTGAGTGAGAAAATTATGTCTTTTCTGATTCTTAAATAAACAGAAATGTTTTGCGGGTAGATTTTGATCCAGCATGTGTGAGTGTCTCAGGCACGGTGTGATGTCTCCCGGTGGATGTGACGGGTCCTACAGCTGCGGTCTATGCCGCTGGGACTCAGAGGAATCAGCTTTTGCTCAGGGTGTTTGGATTCCGTAAGTCAGGCGGGGCGTGTCCAAGGAGCTTGGGGATGAGGGTGACAGGTGGGGGGAAGGGGACAGAGGACAACAGGGTGAGCCTGGCAGGGCCACCGTCTGTCCGGGGGGTTCGCGGTGCTGGCTGTGGTGACAGGAGTGGCCACGGCCTTCTCCTCTGGCCATGGAGGAAGCTGAAACTCAGGCTGCAGGGGGTTTCCTACCCCTGCCTCCCCTGCCTATGGCCTGGCGCCTTCCCAAAGCCTTCGCAGCCAGGCCCGCTCAGTGCGCCCACCCTGCCCACAGCAGGCCTCCTCGAAGCACCCTGGCCAAGCCAAGCTCCCTTCACTGCCCCATCTTGGCTTTGCGGCAGGGGCTGTGAAACGCCCCCGTAACCACGGTCATCGTCCCTCCCTGCGGGGGCGGGGCACAGTGGCCGACAGCCCCCGGCTCCTTTCAGGGCCCCGAAGAGGGTAAAGCCACAGGTGGAGGGGGGCAGAGGGCGGGGGGGACATCCTCAAGACCCTCACACTTTGCTTGTCTCCCTTTGGACCCGGCCACTTTGCCCAGCAGTGCTTCCTGTCTTTAAAAAGACACTGATTGTAACTGTTGATCCTGACTTTCTACCGAATTATTATTCACCACATCTGCTTTCTTCCCCGGTGCTGGGGACCCAGGCCAGGGCCTCCGGGGCTGCGCCAGGGGCCGCATTGCCAGCCCGCCCAGGGCCCCTCTGCCTGTCAAGCTCTGCCCAGGAAGCGCAGGCGGGGCCGCGCCTGGGTTCTGCCTCCCGCTCTCTCCCCAGGAGGCACCTTGGGTTCTTCCTCCCGAGTTTATTCCTTCACCGTTTTCACCCCCTGCTTCCTCCCGAACCAGCCCCAGGCAGAGTCCAAGGCCCTTTCACGCCGTCGGTGATACTATTGGAAGAAACTGAGCTGGCTCCGCTTGATGACACACCCCGCGTCTGCTGACCTGCTGTCACCTCGGGCTGGGGTTGGCTGGTGCGGGGCGGCCCTGACCCGCTCTCCCCTGGCTGAGGCCGGGTTCTCTCCGCGAGTGGTCGCGCAGGGGGACAGCGCAGTTTTGTGTGTCTCACGGCACCTGCCGGGCCGGGCTGAAGGTAATTTAGTTCAAGTTGAACCTAAACAGCAGTTTCAGATAAATGCTGGCTCTCGGGCGGAGGGACCTTTGTCTGTGCAAGTGTGCTCAGCTGGATCTTCTGACACTGAATCCACTTCTTTCTGCTCTCGCCTCGGTGGCTGATCCCGAAACTGAGAATCCTCAGTCTCTCGAGAGCGCTAGGTGGGGTCAAGTGAAGAACGGTAGATAAATTTAACTTAGCGGAGCAAATAGTTTGCCAATCAGGCAGCCCTCAGAACTGGAAGAGGTTCGGAGAACTTGCCTCTGCGGCCCAGACAAGCAGAGTCTAAGGTCAGAAACCGGAAATGCGAACCAGGGACAGCTTCATGGATGACACCTTATCTGAATATGATCCGTGATCAGTTGGCAGCCTGTGATTGGCTGAGACTCGGTGAATTGTTACCAAAAAAATATGTGCTTGAATTAAGTTTTCACTTTGTTGTGATACAGTCTTATTTCTATGTTGCTGCAACACAATACCTGGAGCTGGATAGTTAATTGTAAAGACATACTAGGTAATTTATTCATTACAAAAGTTATTTGTGATGATAAAGGCAGGCAGTTTCTTGCTTATCATTCTGGAGTCTGGAAAGTCCAAGGTCGAGAGGCTGTTTCTAGAGAGCCCTTTTGCTGGCCGGGGGACTCGTGAAATCCTGAGGCTGCTCAGGGCGCCCTGTGGCAGACAGAGTGAGCAGGACAGGCAAAGCTGACTTTCAGAACAAAGCCACTTGCTCCACTGCCGCTAAATCCATTCATCCATTAGCAGATTCATTTAGTCGTGAGGGCACAGCCTTCATGGCATGAGCAGCCATCTCCCAAATTGTCCAGCTCCAAATGCCATCATCCCATGAGTCTGTGAGTCGTGCCTTCAGCATGAGTATGCACAGGTGCCAGCTGATAAGTAGGGATTCAAACAACAGAGGCATCATTGAGCCAAGTCCAGTTTAATTTAACGGGACCTTAACACGGAACCAGAGTGCCTGCCAGGAGAAGTGGGAGGAGTCCAGGTTTACAGGGGACTCTGCAGCGCGGGTCCACCCACATGTCTCTCTAGCCATCAGGGGTGCCCTCGGGGGCGCCAGAGGATCTGCACAGAGTCCCTCCTGTGTCCAGCGGGGGAAGCTGCGGATGTCCCTGGCCTCCTACCCAAGCTCACATGCAAAGGTGCTCTCCTGGGCCGGGGGCAGAAGTGGGAGCCCCTGGAGATAACAGAGCCAGCCTTGACTGTAGCTCTTTTCTTTTGGTGACCAAGTAAAGGGCTCGGCCCTGCTCGTGCCAGCCTGGGCTCCCGTCGTGCTGGAGAGGTCAAGACAATGCACTGGGCTGCCCCCAGGGGATGCCTCTGAGGTGGCTCCTGTGACTGCCTGTTGTCCAGCTGCAAGGGCACAACAGCTACCCTGACCGTGGTCAGCCCTGGGGCAGCACTGGTGGTGGGTGGGAACCCAGCCCCTGCGCCCCAGAGCCTCGCAGCCTCCTGGGGTGAGGTGACACACACAACACAGAAGAAAAATCCTGGTATCTGGAAAGCATGATCAAAGGACACTTGGCCAAGGACACAGCTCGTGGTGGGAGCGGCTGGCACTGATGCTATTTTAACAGATCCCACGGTATAAAGACAGAAACTGCAGGGATCTTTGTGGGTCAGATATTGTGACAAGTGCTGCGTCCTGTGTGTCTCAAAAATTAAAAGGTTTTGCCAGGGTGCCTTGGTCTTTGAGCCCTTTCTACGCGTCCTCTCTCCATCTCCTGCCTAGGCTGGATCACACTCAGAAAACAGAAAGGTTGCGCTTGGTGCCGCTGACCCACTTTCCTCCCAGATCACGCTCTTTCTTAGCCACAGCGGCTGGTGGAGTCACAAAGAGGCCTCAGATGAGCACCCTGTGGTGTCCTGGCCCAGACCGAGGAGAGTATGGGGTGGGCGGGAGCTGGGGTGAGTCAACTCTGAAGCAGGAGGCAGGATCCCTGGTGTCCACGCACGCAGCAGCCTTTCCTGTCTACCTTAGTGGGTAAAGACTGTCTGAAAATACCTCTGGACAGGAGAAGGAGCAGCACTCACTCCTGGATGTGGACCATGAGGACAGTTGCTTATTTCACACTTCTGTTCAAAAGATCTTGAGCTCCTGGACAAGAAGTGGTAGCTGACTGAGGTGCTGTGGCTTCTGTTACTGTCATCCAGCGGAGCCAGAAACACATCTGCTTCAGCTTGCACCACTGCAGACATGGACCACTGCCGGCCCATCTCATGGGCCAAGTTGGACACCTGAACAGGTTGTGATCCAGAGCTAAAGAGGACGGTACTGGGGCCTTAGGAGGGGTGGGGAGAAGGTAGAGAAGAAAAGTGTATAAATACTTCACAAGGGCACTCTTAATAGATTGAATTCTGTCCTCCCAAAAAGGCGTTCAGGTGCTAGCCCTTGAACACAAGAAGGCAACCTGTATCAGCTAGGGTTCACGAAAGGAGCAGATTTAATACAAAAATATATACGCATCTATAAAGGATTCAGAAGTTTGGCTTACAGTGGCTCCCTGCAGAAGAATGCCTGTGTGCTGGAGAATTTGTGAACCCAGTCAGAGGTGAAGGGCCGGTGCTTACTGTAGAGCCTGGTGTGAGTCCACATCGGAAACCCCAGGGTCTGTGCTGGAAGCCTAGAGGAAGTGGAGACCACTGTCCAGTGCGGTGGGGAAAACAGCAGCTCCTCTGCAGAAGCAGAAGGAAGACTTTTCTTCTTTTTCCCCTTTGGAGTCCATCCAGGCTTCAATCTTATTGGCTGGTGCTACCAGTTCCGGGGTGGGTCTTCCCTCTTCAGTTTGCTGGTTTATATGTCAATCATCCACAGACACACCCAGAACTGTGCTCCGCTAACCCACTAGGTGGTTCTTACCCCATTCAAGTTGACATATCACATAGCAAGTTTGCCATTACATAGACCTTATACAGAAATAGGATTGTTGTAGATGCAACATGGTATAATCAGAGCACACTGGAGTAGGGCAGGCTGTATTTTAGTATGACCAGTGTCTATAGAAATTGGAATTGGGCACACACACACACACGGAAATGTCATGTGAATGAAGGCCGAGGCCAGGGCACTATTGCCACAACCTGAATTGTGGGGGAGAATGGCCTGGGAAAGGTTCCCCCACAGTCTCAGGAGGAACTGAATCTGCCCACACCTTGAGCCAGACTTCTGGCCCTTGGAACTGCAAGAAGACAGATTTCTGTTGTTTGAAGCCACAACAAGGTGCCAGACTCTGGCACCTTATCCTCTGCACAGAGACCAACATACATCCCTGCCCCATGGGGGCGTC
The DNA here is from genome assembly GCA_004025085.1 of Thryonomys swinderianus. Classification (NCBI taxonomy): domain Eukaryota; kingdom Metazoa; phylum Chordata; class Mammalia; order Rodentia; family Thryonomyidae; genus Thryonomys; species Thryonomys swinderianus. The sequence goes on from PVIC010008542.1 coordinate 25,984, forward strand.
CCCTTCTGGACATTAAGAGGTGCTTTCTAGGGTCAACTTTGGACCCCACGTTAAGTCCTAGCAGAGACAGGTAGTGCTTGTCCATGGGTAGTTTTTAGAGATGGGACGTTAGCTGTGAAGCTCGCCTGGTACACAGTGCATGGCGGACACGGAAGCCTCGTGTCCACAGTGGACAGTGGCACCATTAGCTGGAAGTGCGTACCACACAAACATATATGTTGTTCGTTGATGGAAATACAATGTGCAGAGCTTCTGGGAACCCAGTGCTGTGATTTCTCAGGAGCAGGTTCCGTGCCTGCTGGGTCAGTGCTTGTCGCACATTATAGATTTATAGAGTACCTTACAGGATGGGAATTAGGGAACTGATTTATCAGAGAATGGGCTCACCTGTGCAGGTATAAATTCTCGTTCCCTTGCGAGCAGAGTAGCCAGTTAGAATTCTGATCTGCCGCCACCGACCTGTCACTATTTCCCCCTCTGCTTTCTTTTTTTTTCTTTTTTGAGACAGAGTCTCGCTTTGTAGTTCAGGCTGGCCCTGAGCTTACTATGTAGCCCAGGCAAGCCTCAAACTCAGCAATCCTCCTGTCTCTGCCTCCCACCACACCTGGCACACAGTAATGTGGTAATGATTGCTGGTGGGCATGAGTCACCATGCCCAGCATTGTATGTGGTTACCAGGATCAAACTCAGGACCTTGCCCTTGCGAGGCAGGTGCCGGAACCACTGAGCTAAATCTCTGCCCCCCCCCCCGCTTTCTTAATCTCACAAGCTGGCACTGAGGGTCATACTTGCGATCTTACTTTCCGTTGATGACATCATTTTGGCAGGACTGATGTTCAGCTGTCCCTGCCTGCCTATCTCCTGCCACGGGCTGCTCAGGTGGAAATACTGGGGCTTCCCCTGGACCAAGGCAGGGCAGGGCTTTGGCCTGTGAGTGTGTGCTCATGGACACCTCCAGGATGTCCCTGCCCCTCCCCCCACCTCCCCTCCTTAAAGACTTACTTTTTTACCTCAGTCGTATTCTGGGTCATGGCTATCTACTAACCTTTCAGCACGCATTGTTGCCAGTATGGGGTTATTTTTCTGCACTATACGTGCCTCCCCAGTTAAAATGCTACTGGGGCCAGAAAGAGCTGGGCAGGGAGTCAGAGGAGACATCTGGACAGCTGGACTCCCATGAAGGAGTCCATGGTAAGTGGCGGTGCCCCCAGGGGTTTCTCTTGTCCGTTCCGTCTTCCTGGGGACCTCCCGGGCTACCCCCGCTGGATCTATGTCTCCTCCCCAGTCCATCTGTTGCATGATGACAGCCTGAAGTCTTGTAAAATCACGCGTCAAATCGCGTCTCCCTCCCTTCCCATTGCACATCACCAAGTCCTGCCACAGGGCCTTTGCACATGCTTTATCCATTTATCCGTTAAGAGATATTTGGGTCATTTCCAGATTTCAGCCATAACAAATAATGCTGCTGCAAACATTGTGTGCAAGTTTCTACATTGAAACATGGTTTCACTTCTCCGGAGTACGTACCTGGGAGAGGAACACTAGGTTTAACTCTTGAGGAGCGACGCATTTTCTTGGCCGGCTGCACCGCTTCACACCCTGGAGCAGTGTAGAAGGACTCCAGTTTCTCTCCATCCTCACTGGGGTTTGTAATTGTCTCTGTTGTATCCTGTTCTCCTGGTGGCCGTGAAGTGGTTTCTTTGTGGCTTTGATTTGCGTTTCCCTGACAACTATCATTGTTGAACCTCTTTCCTTCACCTGGTGCCCTCTTGAGTCTTTCCCCCCAGGGCAAAGCCTTTCAGATCTGTTGCCCGTTTTTAAACTGGGATTTTTTTTTTTTTAATTAGAGGGGCTGAGAGTTCTGTATATATTGTAGGTACGAGTCTGTATTAGAGGTACAACTTGAAATCTTTCACTGTCTCCTTGGGGTGCGTGGGAGCCAAGTTTTAATTTGGGTGATGTCCACTTTTTCTATTTTCTTTTTTCGCCTGGGTTTCTGGTGACCCGAGAATCCCCCCCCTAACACGTCGGGTGCGCTCCGGTGCTGGCAGTTTTCGTGGCTCTGAGGCCAAAGGGCCTTCAGGGAGGAGGAAGAGGAGGGAGGAGGGAGAGGAGGGAGGAGGGAGAGGAGGGAGGAGGCCTGTGCTGGAGCTTTCTTCAGTGCAGAAACTTCCCCCTTGCTTTCCTGTTTGCTTTGCCGGACTTTCTAGCAATGTGGATTCCCCTGAAAGGACGCTTCACACCTCACCTTTCCACTCGTGTTTTGAGCCGCTCAGTCCCCCTTCCATAAGTGTTTGCTGTGCTCCTGCTGTTGATTGGGAGCTGTGCAGAGTAGAGGGTAAAAGGCTGACTGTTCTTCGAGGAGAGCCTCACCCTCCTCGGCCAGGACTTGGTCTGAAAGCCACGCTCTGGCCCGAACCCCAGACCCCCGAGGAAGAGACTGGGGCTGCAGTGGCTTTAGGGCCGGCCAGGGCAGGCCTCCTCTTTTTTTTTTTTTTTTGAGACAGGGTCTCGTTTTGTAGTTCAGGCTGGCCCTGAGCTCACTATGTAGCCCAGGCAAGCCTCGAACTCAGCAATCCTCCTGCCTCTGCCTCCCGAGTGCTGGGATGACAGGCGTGAGCCACCACGCCCGGCAGGCCTCCTCTTTTGAGTTCATGGGTTGTCTGCTCGGGACTCCTCCTCTGCCCCAGAGTGCTCTGGCTCCTCCTCTGGACTGTACCATTCCCCTGTGCTCTGCCAGACCTGACCCTGGAGTCACCAAAGGCTTTTCAAAATCCCAACACTGCTGCGCCCAGAATGATTAAATTTGAAAGTCAAGACCAGACCCTGTGGCTACGTTTTTTCTTTTTAGTTCTGAGACGATTCTAGTGTCGTCTGAGGCCAAGAGCCAGGGGCCTGTGGGCAGCTTGGGGGCCGAATGGGGAACAATGGCCAGGAGGCCGGCGCCGTGAGCCTCGCCTGTTGTGACCACGGTGGCCACTCTTTGGATGTAGGGAGATGTCTTGCTGGCTGAACGGACGTACGGACGGATGGATGGATGGACAGATGGGTGGATACAGTACTTAAAAGTCAGGGAAGATAAATGATATTGGAATGGTGTTTTTATTTAATCTTACAAGTGGTATTTTATGTGAAGCAGGCTTGATGACAAGGAAGGTGAACAGACACATGGAGAATATTCTAGAAATGCTTGGCCCTGTAGACAGTCCCCGTATTTGGAGGTTATGTCTGTCTTGATATTTATGTTGAACTTCACTTTGGAACTTTTATTTTCTTTTAGGATAATTAGTGGGTTTTGTTGTTTGTTTTGATGGATACCAACTCCTAGCTTCCTTCTTCAGTGATTGGGGTAGATTTTTTATCTCATGAACGAATCCAAGAGAGGAAGGGAAGGGTGGGAGGCAGTTTCCTCCATACCAGAGAGCTGGAACATGGGAAGAGGAAATGGTGAAATTAGTGGATCAGGAGCTGGACGGGAATGAGGCGGGTGTGGTGGGGCCGCTGGGCGGTGGCAGAGGACAGCGGACAGGGAGGAGTCCTCACCTATCACAGGGGCCAGAGGCCAGGTTGCTGGGACCGGGGATTTTCAGGCTGTGGGGCTGGACAGTCCGAGGCAGACCCAAGCATGGTCCCCTGTCTGCTGGCCGAGAAGCCGCTGGTTCCTTTCTTACATTTTATTTGGGTCTTGGAAACGGAACCCAGGGCCTTTGCATAGATCCCCAGCTCCATTCATTCCTTCGTTCATTCATTCATTATTTTGGGACAAGATCTTGTTAGGTCGCCCCGGTGAGGCTTGAATTTACATCTGCCTCCGTTTGCCAGATTACTGTGATCGTGCTCATATGCCACCATGTGCGGTTCTAATTTTTGTTTGGAGGAATTTGGGGGCAGGATGGGAATGAGGGGAACCTGGGGTGAGAAGGAAGCTTGGTCTTGCTGTTCGGGACACGAGGCTGAAGGCCCCTGGTCTCTGCCATGCTGGCTCTGCCTCCACCTAGGGCCTCTGTTGCAGAGGAAGGAAGATTCGCTGCACCTACACCCAGCACGGACGGCAGGCAGGGAACCCGGGCGGCCGAGGACACACACGGACAGCCGACGCTTCCTGGAGGAGTCAGTGGTGCTGGCCTTTGAGACCGAAGCGGTTCTCAGATATATTTTGCCCCGAAGCAGGAATGACTCAGAGAATAGATCATGTCCTTCATCTTCGCGCCTTGTTGCCTGGAGGTCCCGATACACAAGACACATCCGGGACGTGTCTGTTGGGTTAAACCAGCCGAGCGGAAGCACGCGGCGCGTGCCAGACTCCACGGGTGAAGCGTGAGGAGTGTTTGCAGAGCGATCACCGTCATCACTCTATTTTCGATCGCAGACTCCTCTCGAGTGGACTCGCTGAGCATCGTGTTGTGCCGAGTTCGAGGCTCGCTCTCCCCCCACCCCGTCCCGACTCCCTTCACACAGCAGCGCCAGGCCCCGTGACTCGGGCCCGAGCGACTTTCTCCCCGCGTAGAGGGGACTGAACCCCCGCAGACCAGGGGTGCAATCAGAGGAGGGGAGGCGGGGAGAGACGGGCGCTGCGGCCGAGCTCCACAGTTCTCAGCGCGGGGCAGTGACGCGAGGTCAGCAGCGGCCTCGCTGCATCCTGTGCGGCGGGAGAGCCGAGGGGGCTGCCGCGCAGACCCCGCCGGGGTCTCGTCTGCGCTTGACGCTTCCACACCCGCCACGCTGTGTGAGTGACCCCCGCGTCGTGTGGCCTCGTGCCGTGATCCGCAGTACAGGCCCCGAGCGCGACAGACACGGCCGCCGGGCTCGCCACACGTGGATGCCAGGGGCAGAAAGCCTGGGGAGGGGGTCGGCGGGGGAGGGCGCAGCCTGCCCGGGCTCTGCTCTCCACGGGTCCAGCCTCGCCCTGCAGCACCGTCAATAGTCTGGACGGCGGGCAGTTTACTCCACCGCCCTTGAATAACCGAAGTCCAATCGATTGCTTCTTAGTTTACATCAAAAGCTGATTCCTTCTTCAGGGAAAAGCTCAGATTTCTGGTTGCATTTCTTTTTCTGCTCAAAAACACCTTGCCTTTGACCTCCAGCGCGTGCCAAGATTTACCCTGGACCTTGATTGTGCCTGTCACTGTTTCCTGTCCTCACAGTGAGCTGGCTGGGCTGTACCGGGACTCGGGGGTGTGTCTCAGTGTCACGCAGTTTCCAGCCCCAGAAATTTTGCTTTGGCTTATTCGAAGTCTGTTTTTTTTAAAGTGTGCCTCAGATGAAGGAAGGGCAGGGGGATGGGAAAAAAAAAAGAATCAAGATACATCAGGTACAAATTCTCAATGAGGAATGTGATCATGTGTACCAGAAGTATACCAATAACTCAGTTTAAAAAATATTGCCCAGAAATTGTGAGTCTCCCTCCAGGCTGCAACAAATGTCTTGGTTGGGACTGGACTTGGCCTCCTTCCAGCCAGGGCCTGTGGGTGAAGGTGGCCCTGAAACAGACTGTAGGGCCCCGTGTTCCTACCACCCTCTCCAGGCTCTGGTCTGCGAGTGGTGACATCTAAAAATGCGATGCCCAGTGGATCTGGTGGGCCCGACGGGCTGGGCAGAAGGCCCACAGCCCCAGCACCCCGTTCTGCTTCCTTGGGCCTAGACTGTAGGGCAGAGGGGTCATCAGTGGAGCCAAATTCAGCAGCCTCAACAAGTAAGGAGCATTGTGACGTGTGGGGATTAGGACCCCAACATGCTGTTTAGAGAGACACACAATTCACCCTATAACAGCCGGGGGTGGTGACACATACTTGTAATTCTAGCACTCTGGGAGGCTGAGGCAGGCAAATGCAAATGCAAATCTGAACCCAGTCTAGGCAATTTGGTGACTCAGTGAGCCCCTGTCTTAAAATTTTAAAAATTTCTTTGAGGGATGAGGATGTACCTCAGTGTAAAGCCCTTGGTTCAAATCTCCAATAACACCAATAAATAAAATAAAATAAAATAAAATAAAATAAAATAAAATAAAATAAAATAAAATAAAATAAAATAAAATAAAATAAAATAAAATAAAAATGTTCTTAAGGATTTCTGCTTAAGTTTTGATCTTCATGCAGTTTTGGGAAATGCTTGTCGTGGAATTCCTGTGGCTAAATAAACTGGAAACAGGTTTTTCCTGTTCTGCCTGAGGTTCCTTCTCTAGGGCCACAGGCCACTGCGGGGCGGTCGCGTCTGGCCCTGGCACAAGAGGGTGGCTCCGAGCCCAGGGCGCTGCCTGTGCTTGTGACTGTCCAGCGTCTCCGGCCTTCCCGGTGTGCCGTGGTCTCTGCAGTCACACTGCCAGCGTGGGCGGCTCCAAGTTGCTGCCGGGTAGTTCTCCTGTTTTAATTTTCAAATCAGGGCTGAACATTTTCTGTTGTAGAATCGTGGTGTCAACTCTCGGAGAGCCATTGTGAAAGAGGAGGGTGCTGGTCACATCCGAATGGCCAGGCCACACACGGCCACCAGATCATGGTACTAACACCCAACACCACCCAGGACTGAGGAGACGCATCAGCTCACCGCTGTGGGCAGCTCAGTGGCTGAGGAGCAGATGGGACAGAAAGTCCCAGAGTGCCCCGCTTTGCACCCTGGGCTACGGGCTTCCAGGGTTGGGGGGTTCTGTGCTGTCCTTAACTCTGGCCAGGGCATCGTCTCACCCAGAGATGATGGCAGGGGTGTGTTTCTGGAACTTCTTGTGTTTACTGTCCACCATTTCCTACCTTACCTGGAGGATCAGGGTCTTTATGGTCTCTCCCTTCACAGTGTCACCAGAGAGATCGCTGTCTGAATAGAGGCTGTCTAGCGCCTGAGTCCCAGGCCTTAGGACAGACTGCATCACTTTCACAAAACTCGAACAGAGTAAGTGGGGCGCCCCTGATCTAGTCCTCATGAAACCCTGTTGGGTCACTGTAATCAACATCTTACAGGTGAGGAAACCTAGAAAGGTGCATGACTCCCTGCCACAGGGCTATTAAATGACAAAACTGGGACTTGAACGTTTGGGAAGGGAGGAGGAGGAGCGAGGGCTTTTGTCCTTCGCAGCGTGCTCGGGAAGATGAACCTACTCTGTCTTAATGAGGACACCTGGCTCGGGGCACTGGTGTGGAAGGCAGTCAATAGGAAACAAGTGTCTGGTGCCCCGGTGTGTTGGCGCTGATTTCAATTAAGCTGGGGCGGCTTGTGCCTGCTAAGCGACAGCCTGGCCTTCTACCACCTGGGCAGCCCCGGCCTTCTGTTCAGCAGTGCTGTGGAGGCCATTTTATTTTACTTTATTTTTTCTTATTGAGTTTACTGGTATATTTTAGGTATACATTATGATTACATTCCTCGCTGTTAATTTGTACCTCTATGTGATATGTTTTGAATCTTATTTTTTCCCATTTCCCTCCGCCCCCTTCAACCCCTCTACTCCCCCATATACAAAAGCTTTGTTCCTGTTTTTCCCTTTTTACCATCAAATTTTTTTCTTTTGTGGAGACGACTTTAAATTACAAACTGTAGAGCTAGAGTGGCTGCCTGAGACAAGCCAGCCTTTGCCTCAGCCTATCAGCCCTTGGTTGTCAGTGACCCAAGCATGGGGCCTAATTCGTGTTCCTCGCTGCAAAAGAGACCTAGTTATGGTGAACCTTCCAGAGTCTTTCTGGAACCTTCCAGATCTTTCCAGAACCTTGCCAGAGTCTCTAGGACCACAGAGTAAGACGGCAGTAGGGTCTTACAAGATATGAGGACCTTCTGGTGCCTCTGATCTTCCTAATTCTTCTTGCCTCAGGGTTGGCCTTATTCCTTTCATGAAGCCCTTTTTTAATGACTTTCTTCCAAAGCAGAAATTCTGGAAATTTCTTTGGTGAGTACTATCTGTACCACACAGGAGCTACCCTAACTCCATCCTGCTCTTTCCATATCTTCACAGTTTCCCTCCTTCAGGCCTGAAATCCCCAAGGTTGGGAATCTCTGTTTTGTTTCTCTCATGTCCAAAGACGAAGCTGTTGAACAACAGGAGGGGACTCTTTAGAGTTAGAGCTACAGTGGCCCATGTTGTTTCTATTTAAGAAACAAAAGAAGGAAATGGGCCCCTCCAGGTGCCTACCTATTTCTGTTGGCAGCAAGTACATGGTCTCCGGGTGGTGGCTTCTCCTGCTCAGGTACAGGAACTCTTTCCTGGGTTGGCCAGAGAACCTGTGGAAGACATATGGTTAGAGACTAAGGAACAATTGAAATAGTGTGTGCAGGAGCCCAAGAGGTGGGGATCTCAAAGTTAAAAGGCTGGCGTCTGGGCCGGAGATTTAGCTCAGTGGTTCTGGCGCCTGCCTCGCAAGCACAAGGTCCTGAGTTCGATCCCCGGTAACCACATACAATGCTGGGCGTGGTGACTCACGCCCACCAGCCATCAGTACCACATACCACAGCGCCTGGTGTGGTAGCTCACGCCTGTCATTCCCAGCACTCAGGAGGCAGAGGCAGGAGAATTGCTGAGTTCCAGGCTCGCCTGGACTACATAGTGAGCTCAGAGCCAGCCTGAACTACAAAGTGAGACCTGTCTCAAAAAAAAAAAAAAAAAAAAAGGCTGGCTTCCCCCCACTGCCGTGGCAGGGGGAGCAGGGGTTTGGGGAGGGTGGGGTAGGAGTAATATCAGAGATGTCTGGAGATGAGGCTTCAACAAAGTCTCAAGCATGTAGTGTCTTCCCTATTCTTAATGTATCAGTGATTTCGAGGTGCATGTTTATAGCTGCAGTGTGAATGGCGGCTCCTTGCACCTTGGACTGGACACACGTCAGGCGCATGTGTTTGGGCTGGAGCTGGACAGGTCACCATGTGGCCGCCATGTGCAGAGTCTTGGCCAGGGTAACCTCTTGCTCAGCAGGTTCAGTTGGTAAAACACACGGTTGCTAGGTTTTGGCCTTGGCCCCTGGCACCCAGCTGTGTGACACAGGCAAGACATGACCTCGTGGTCACGCGTCCCTGTGAGTTTGTAAGTGTGAAGTTGTTCGATAAAAGTGAGTCCATGCTTCAGACACAACTCGGCCACTGCATGAGCACTGCTCCAGATAGATGGGTTCTGGACACCGTGTGGCTGGAAGCAGTTTCCTCTTGTCTCTTAGGAGCATTGAGTGTTCAGAATTGGTGTTGATCCTGGGTCTGGTGGCACCTGCCTGTAACCCCAGGACTCAACAGGCTGAGACAGGAGGATTTCCAAGAGTTCAAGACCAACCTGAACTATATAGGGAGATCTTGTGTCAAAATCTAACCCAACCCAACCAAACCAGAACTGGCATTGAAAGATGAAGAAATTGGTACCTGTTAGACATAAGGTTGGGAATTTTTTTCCCTCCCTATTACAATCGAGCCATTAGATCTTAATGATTCCAAATGTCATTGTAACCCAGAGTCCAGCTACCTTGGTAAATATTGGTGATCTCTGGCATCCAGAGTGGAGGAGCTGTCCGCCCCCAGCCGGCCTCAGGAGCTGGTTGGTTGGTTACAATGAAGGGAACGCTTGGACCAGTTGTGCCAAATCCCTGCAGGGGGCTTAGGTGCAGGCCCACCTGTTCCGTGGGTTGGAGGAAGCCTCACCGCTGCCGTGGGAGATCCGCTCTTGCAGGGGCCTGGGGATCCACCTCTGCGCTGCAGCCCTCCCCAGAGAGTCCTTCTGATGGCACAGTGCGGCCTCAGACCCCTGGGGCAGAGGACGTGGGACCATAGCGTGTGGACCTTGAGGGCGGCAGTTGGGGCAGACACCGCGTGGCCGGGCCCCCCAGCTCGCTGCACACCACTTGCCCCACCACGAAGCAGTTGCTCACGAGGATGTTTGTGGGCAGAGCGGGCCTCTCTAGCTCGGTTCCAAATCAACGTCAGAAACTAGGAGCTGCCTGATGTGACAGAAAGTGCCACCCTGCCGCATCCCACTTGGTGAGATCTCAGATGCCATTCCCAGAAGCTCACCATTCTGTGCCTGCTCCCCCATGCCACCTGCTTCCCAGTGAGACTCAGGTGAGGCTGGGGAAGCCAGGTGTCCAGCACTCAGCCAGGGGCCCCTTTTGTGTCAGTGTTATTTATGGCTTGTGTCTAGTGATCCCCCTAAAGCTTCATGTGCTCATAGGTGGGGAGTTCCGAAGGTGTCTGGATTAATATGTGTGGATGTGGATTAGGGATGTGGTACTGCAGTTGAGGGTGTGGGTAATGGAAACCCTTCCCTGGGTGGGGGTGGCACCAGTCAATAGGCTGGTAGCCTGGATGGGATATAATTCAACAGAAAGAAGGCAGGCTTTGCTGCTGCTGCTGCAGCAGCTTGCTGTTTTGCTGCTTTGTGTCTGCTCTGCCATGGACTGTTTCTCCTCCACAATGCCTTTCTGCCATGTTGCCCTGCTATGCTACCCTGTTTTGGAGCCAGCTGACTCTGGACTGAAACCACTACAGACTGAGTCAAATAAATCTTTCCTCCTTTAACCTTGAGTGCCAGATATGGTGTCTGAGCAATGAGAAAAACCACTAAAACAGTGTCTTACCAGCTGTTGCCCTGACCCTCTCCCCTTCCCAATGCATAGACCATGTGGCCCAGGATTGCCCACTTCCAGGGACAGAGACAGTGACAGTGCCTGGCAAGGGGGCAGATAAGGACTTGGTTTGGTGGCATCTTGGCAGCTTTTGTCAGCCCTCTCCACACACACACCCTGCAGGTGCCCTGTAGGCCTGTGCTGTGGCCAAGAGACGGGGGTGGGTCCTGTCAGTGTCAGGGCAGTGGCCATGAGGTGGTATGCCACTCTGCCTTGTCCCAGGATTGCACAGCGCTTGACTCAGGCTTGTGGCCAAAGATGGCTTAGCATTTGTCGAGGGTCTGAGCTGGGTTGCTGACCCTGGGAAACTGACCCAGGTGTCCAGTCCATGCTTAGTACCCAGGGTGCTCCTGGTTCTGATCATCTCTGCCACTGGGCAGGTGCTTGGCATGGCTTGAGATTTTCCTGTCACATCCATTTTGTCATTTTGGAATTCTTTATTATATAATTTTATAACAGACCATGTGACTCAATCAGACAGAACGTGACAAATTTCCCATCATGACACGATCTACCTCAACTCAGGGAATGTGACCATATTCTTTTTTTTTTTTTTTTGAGACAGGGTCTCGCTTTGTAGTTCAGGCTGGCCCTGAGCTCACTATGGTACCCAGGCAAGCCGCCACGAACTCAGCAATCCTCCTGTCTCTGTCTCCCAAGTGCTGGCATATTCTTATTTTTAACTACAGCATAAGCCTGATCCAGAGTGAGAGGAAAAAAAAAGCAGTAGATACAAATAAGTAAAAAGAAATAAATAAGAGAAGGTGAGCAAGCTCAGAACCTGAAGGGGAGATAGACCACCTAAGCATAGTGGAGTCTTTGGGGCTGTTGAAGCCAGTGATCTGATTTGCCGCTGGAAATGAGCTAGACAGACCTCCGATCTTGGTGCTCCTTGGTCTCTAGTGATGACACCAGACCTGAGAGGAGAATCGCTGGCTGGCAGAGCTGCAGAAAGCCCTTCTCAAATGCCTGACTGAGTGCAGCAAACCTCCAAATCTTTTGGATCATGGCATCTGTGTTCTTGGTATTTCCAGCTTTTCCAAGCAAAGCGAATTAAGCACCCCCCCCCCTTGGGCTTGTTTGTGTAGCTTTGGAACGAAGCACACAGAAAATGAAACAAGCCCAGCTTGACCAGCATGGCTAGTTCCAGAACCAGCAGGGGAAAATATTGAGGTTGGCTGGACCTTAGGCTGGCCACTCGCATCTGGGCCCAGGGGACAGGCCGCAGGATGTCAGCCCTCACTTGCTGGCTTTTTGCTAAGCCTGGCATTTGTGCTAGTGCTGTCCTCTGCTTCCAGAATAATCCCACACATCCCAAGCTGATGTTTATTTTTCTCCAAATGCTTGTTCATCCATTATCCCAACAGCAGCCCCGGGAGGTGCACAGAGCAAGCGTTTGCACTCAGTTTGTTTTTGGAGGGAGGACAGAGGCCCAGAAAAGTGAGTAAGCTGTGTTCCAGACCTGGGCCGTGGTCACTGAGTCTTAGTGCTTTGATCTCTAAAGGACAAGAAAACAGGCGCTTACAGAGGGCTTTAGCTCCAAGGGACATTCGCAGCAGTCAGACAGGGGCCAGGCCTCGGGGCTCCTGGAGACCACTGCTGCCCCCAAGGCCCGAGGTGACAGAATGGACCATCAGATAGACAGCAACTGCCTCTTACCTTCCTGGGCTGAAAGTACCCTTAGGAAAAGCTAAAGAATTCTATTCCCATGAGACGTCCCAGACCAGCACGTCCTGGCCCTTTTGACTTGAACTTTGCTGGGCATCTGTGCAATGCTATTTTGTCACCTCTCTGTGCAGCTCCCTGTGTTCACCATCCACACCTACCGTCCTCTTGCCTTCCACAGCCACTGGCCTCCCCTGGACCAGAAGTGCCTGCTAAGACCTGTCCTTTTTACCTGGTAGCCTCCTGGAAGAACGCCCCTCCACTTGAATACTTTTCGTGGTGGGTCACTTGCTCTCTTCAGAAGCCATTTCACCCGTGCTGAAAAGCTCGAGCGATCAGCAAGTTTAACACTGCACAGGGCAAGGGCCCTGCCCTCCTCCTTCATGACCCCCGCCCGTGTTCCTCCCAGCCAGCTGGCAGACCCCTTGGAGCACTGTTGGGAGGGAACCTGGGACAGGAAGATACAGAAAGACATGTATCCTACCCACAGGTCCCTGGGGGCAGGCGGCGCAGCGTGGCACACAGGGCTACCTGGGGCAGGGCCAGGCTGGGCAGGAGGTGGAAGAGCCAGGAGAAAGGGTGAGTGGGAACTTCCCTCAGGTTCCCAAGGGAAGGACCAGGCGAGGAGGACGAGCAGGCTTGGGACAGGCAGCTTGAGTAATTTCGGAAAGACCCCCCATTGTCTGGCACCAGCCCTGGGGTTAGGGGCGGTAAAGTGGCACAGGGTGTGACAGAGGAGGCCCGGTGGGAGGCAGGCTCTGGCCCTGTGGTCTGCCCCGGGGCAACACAGCTCACAGCTGAGTCGTGTTCTCTCTCCAGGAATCGGCTACCTGGGAGGGACAGTCCCTGCAGGACCAGCGGGGCCCCAGGTGGCAAGCATCACAAGACAGTCAAGGCCAAGGTTAATGCTGGCAGGGACCATGCTGCCTTCTGGGGATCGCGAGCTGTCTGGCTGGATCTGACCGGACAGGTGTTAACAGGGCTCCCACCAGCAGAGCCTCTGGAAGGGCGTAGCCCCGTTGTGGCGGAGAAAAGGCTGAGTCTGCTCCGGTCGGAGGACAGGAATTCCGGGAGTCCCGGTCTCCGAAGCCCGCGGCCCTCTCGTGAGCGCGGTGGGGACCGTGTGGGAGGCCGTGTGGCCGGAGGACCTGCAGACCGGCGCCACAGCTCCTGCCTCCATCCAGCCTGCCCCGCTGCCTGTCTTTTTAAAGCCCGGCTCGGCCCTCCCTCCCGCTGCTGCCTGTGCGCTGCGAGGTGCGTCGCAGCCCCGACACAGGTGGTAATGACAGCCTGCGGCAGGCCGTCCGCGCGGGGATCTGCCCCGGCTCTGCCTGTGTTTTGAACAGCGAGGCGGCTCCAGCCAACCGGACTTTCGCCGGCGCCGTTCCCGGCCGGCTCGCGCCGTCCGCCCGCCGCTTGTTGCGCTGCTCGGGCCGGGAACACGCCCCGCCCGGGCCCCCATCTGTTGCAGGCGCGCCTGGCGGTGGCTCCGGAGAGCAGCCGAGCCCTGGAAGCCGCCTGTGCCGAAGGGGCCGGGAGCCCGCTCGGAGGGGTCTTTGCGGGGAGCCGGCCGGACCCGTCAGCGCCCGGGCTGCTGCCTCCCGCCCCGTGCCTCCCGCCGTCCGTCCGGCGCTCAGAGCCGCTCTGCCCCGCGCAGGCAGCCGGGAAGAGGAGACTCGGGACCGCTGGGGCTGAGTAAGCGACCTTCCGCTGGATTCTAGATGCATGGCGATCGCGTCCCGTGTGTGCCCCCGTGATGCTTTGTCTCTTCTGTATGCGAGACCGATGCTGAATGTCGCCTTGTTCCCAGGAGCCCCTAATTAAATTAAATACCCCAAGGCTGAACACGGAGTTCCTTCACCCGGCGGGGGCTGTATGTTTTCTCCTTACATAACTTTTTCTCAGGGACTTACGGAGAAAAGCTGGTGAAGGCAGTGCGCGGGGGGTGCTCGCCCCTTTCATCTGCGCGGCCGCCTCTCCCCCACCGGGCCGCCGGGAGGGGGCTGCACGGCCCGGCCCTCGGCCTCCTCCCCGGCTCTCTCCCTGCCTTCACGTCCCCTCGGCAAAGCTGAAATCTTACCAAAGCTGACGTTCTGCTACCTTCCTTTTCCTTTTCCTGAGTCATCATCCGTTCAGTTGGCCTGTGATGGAAAATGTTGGGGGCACAGAGGGGACTCTGGGATCTGGCCCGGAGGGTCCCCCGGGACTGTCTTGTCCACAGACACTCTGGCCAGCGAGCCGGCTTCCTGCTGGGAGGCAGAGCCCTCCAAAGGCTACTTGTTGCTTGTTTAACTTGTGGGGAAGACACTGAAGGAGCAGAAAGGGGAGGGGAAGGTAGAGGAGGTGGGGATGGGCATCCATGCCCAGGGGGGTGGGCAGGGGAAGAAGGGCAGGGGCTGAGACCTGGGGCGCTAGCCACTGGGGACTCTGCGATGCATAAGCTGAGATGTGGGCTGGAGAGAGCTAGACTCAGAGATGCCCAGGGTGCCCTGGCACCTCCTCTCCTTCCACTGAAGCTGGGCCCCTGGAGCCAGCATTTGCCCCTTAGTGCCTCACAGTCCCTGTCCCAGAGCCACTGAGTGATGCCTGGATGGAACTCCAGCGTCGTCCTGATGCTTCGTCCCGGGAACTGGCGTCGTCCGGGGTGGGTACAGGAGGAGCAGGAAGCTTGACGCTATGCTCCAAATTTGCAGTCCAGACGAGGACAAAAGATGGCATGGAACAACTGAAGAAACACAAGCTGGCAACAGATTGAGTAGCGTGGCAGTGCAGGTTCTAAGTGCCAGCGCAGTGGGCCAGGCTTGGTGGAGGGGCCCCACGCTCTGCAGGCACCTGCCAGGCCAGGGCTACCCCAGGACACAGGCCGAGGCTGGCGGGAGGGCGGAGGGCCCCAAGCACGACTAGAAGACCTCAGTGCCGCTAGATGGGCACAGGCAGGACTGATGCAGGCGGAGGGCGGCGAGGGGCCGCGAACGTGCTAGAGACACGGCAGACAGATGTACCGGGCAAGTTAGTGTTCTGGGCCCATGGACCCCGGGCCAGGCTCAGGGGGGTTTGCTTTACTGACTCAGAGAGTCTCTAGGCGCTTCGCATCTTTCTACCTGTCCTCACTTTGCATGGCAACATCCAAGGAGCAGAGGGGTCAGAGATGAGGCGTTTGTTTTAGCCCAGCATCAGGCCTTGAGAGAAGAGTAAATTTCTTTTTTAGAAGAAGAAATTGAGGGTTAAAAAGTTAAATTCGCTCCATGAACATAATAGAGAATCTAGGACATTTAAGGTACTTAACCAGGCTGGCAGAGGCCCCCAGAAACGTGCGTGTGCCC
>PVIC010008543.1:0-47955 GCA_004025085.1 Thryonomys swinderianus
GAACTCAGGTCCTTGCACTTGTGAGGCAGGCGCCGGAACCACTGAGCTAACCCTCCGGCCCTTTACAAATGTAAGGCGAGATGCTTCTTCACAGTAATATAAATTGATAAGTGTAAAAAGGCCCTTAAAAGCAACATCCGGTGTTCGGGGGTAAGTCAGGGCTCATTCACCATCTCACTTTTCATCTGTCCCTTCTGGGAGTCCCTTAAAAGGTAGACTTTTAAGTCCTGTAGAAGGAGGACGCCTTTCTCCACATTTGGTCCTCCTCCTCCATTCTGAGTGATCTTGCCCGTCGCAAGTGTGTGGTATCACGTACAGCCTTCCAGGCTCTAGATACGGTGTAATCTCCGAGCTTCCCCTGGCTGCATTGCAGTAGAAGAAATACAGTCCAGCTACTGAGCGTATTCGAAATGCAGTTCTGTCTCTTGGAGAGAAGATGGCACGTGGGTTATAACTCAGCAGTAGGTTAAGATCCGTCACCTGCTTCTCCCCAGGCCAGGTGCAGTGTCTTTGTGCTGGGTTCCTGTTTTCTCCAGTCACCTCGGACTCTTCCTTGCAACTCTTCCCTTCCTTTTTCATCTGAGCTTCTTCCCATGCACCAGATCTTTGACCCATGATTTTTTCTCCTTCCTGCTGGGTTTTCTTGGCCTAGTGTAGGAGGAGATCAAGAACTAGGCCAACAAAGACCAAGAGAATGTGGGAGAAAGAGGTTAGGTATTCTGGAAAGACTCTGTGTGTTGGGGGTCGGGGAGGCGGGAGGCTGGGAGCAGCTGTGGCTGGGTCGTCTGTCTGCTGAACTGCTGAACGCGCATGTGCAGCGCGCCGCGGGCTCCCCCCTGTTTGTCACAGCACCTCCGATCGCGTCTGTCTGCATTCGTTTCAGTCACACTTGCTTCTTTGCTCTTCTGGTCCTTATACCAAGGAACCGGCATGCTCCCGGCTGCTCGTTCCGATGTCATCCTCGGGTGCCTTTTCTCCTCAGGGTTCACCTCTCGGGCTGAGCCCTAACCTCGCAGTTCCCGCATCCCGGGGTTCCCCCTTCCCCACCGCTGCCGCTGCAGGAGGCTGCTTGCGACTGCCCTTCCGCCCTGTGTCGGGTAGGGGCCGCCCCCGTTTCCAACCTGACCGTGCGGCCGCTTCTTCTTTTACACTGACGCGACTTACGAGCGCCAGACTGTCCGCTGGCTTCCGGGGCTCTCCCTGCGCCGTCAGGCTGGCTGTGCCCGTCCCCCTGCAGGGTGCGCCCCCTGCTCTTCTTACTCTTCCACCAGGCCGCACCTTGAGGATGAATTCTGCATCCCAGGCCGCTCGGGCCCCTCGCGCTGAACCGTGGCCTTTGCTGTGGGCCCGCGCTGCCCACAGGCCCTCAGGTCTGTCAGCACAGGACGCCTCTGCCCACCGTGCATGGCATGGGCACTGACGGACGAGTGGGTGAGGCCGCGTGCCTCGGTGCCTCTCTTTCACTCTGCATGCATTTTCGCTCACACGCTCAGTTCTCTGAGGAGCCCCTGTTGTCTCGTATTTTTGGACACCGTGCTTGCCTGTGTAGAGCAGTCCGCCCGGCCTTTCCTGGGCGCCTCTTGACCGTTGTCCGCAGGTGGCAGTCACCAGCGTCATGAGGTGGAGCCAAGTGGATGGCTGTCTCGCCCTTGCCATTGTTATTTTGAGTGTATCCATCTGTGTTTTGCCCTCTTCACAGCAGAGACCTGATTTGGTTTATTTATTATACTCATAATGTTCTCAGCCTTAATACAGATGGAGCCGAACGAAACAGCTGAGAGGCCTCCTAACTCGCTGGTGTATTTGGGCCGAATTTTAAGCACCTTACTCTGCTGACTCATCGAATCCTCTGAACCACCACAAGGGAGTTTTATTCTTTGCATTTTAGAGAGGCGGAACTGGATGCGCAGAAAGGTTCTAGCTTAAGCGCAGTGGAGTGGCAGGGCTGGAACTGAATCCACTGCATTCCAAGCCGGCCCTCCTCTGGGGATTGGTCAGTGCATCTCTGCCTTTAAGACTGGTTGTGGAAATCTTTAAGCACGTGCCTCAGGTTTAACCTGATTCTTCAACTTCCTGTCCGTCCAGGGCTAAGGTGCTTGCTTCCTGTGAAATGGGGATGGTCATCCGCCCATAACAGCAATGTGTCGAGGATTCAATAAGATAATCCCTTCGTGTAAACTGTGTCACAGGATGGAGGCCATGGTAACAGTGTCGGTTTCCTGTGGACGTTGGGTGGACAGATTGTTTTGGGTTCTTTGCAACTCTGAACACCATGCCCTGACTTTTTATAGTTTGTCAGACTTTTTTCTGTGCCATTTCCTGTGGTTTCACTGGCTGTAACAAGCTTTGCTAGGCCCCGAGCACATGCCTCTGGTTCGTGGCAGGAAAAGGTATGGATCCTGTGGTGCCACAGGGCACCTCCTTATTCCCCAGGCTCCATGCTGAGGATTAGCTGGCTGATAAAGATCTCCAGCTATGGAAAGCAGCCGAAACCTTGTCTGCAGCCAGACCAGTGTGGAAAAATAAATTCACATAGCAAATGAGTGTCAGATTTTTGAATGCTTATTGAGATATTCTCATCTTAAAGGAACTACAGAGAATCTGCAATAAACCTGTCGATATTTGTTGCAGATGTGTTTTTTTTCCATGGCATTTTAGGGTTGCCTGTGCTGTTAAACTGATGAGTAGTGGAGTGGACATGTTCAGCTATTTTAGTGATGATTTATTCAAAGTCCAGACTTTGTCCGCTAGCACTTGTTTATTGTGGTACTCATAAAATCCCAAGCTGTCATTTACTTGTGGACAGTGACTACAGTAGAGTATAACGGTGGTGTGCAGGGTGTGTAGGTCTGAGACCGACTGGGCTGACCTGTGTACCATTTGTAATAACTACTTACTGGTAGTTTTATAACAATGTAGTGAATTCCCCAGATGTAAATACAGTCTCTATTACTATTTGACCATTTATTTTCTGTATTCGAAGATGGAAAAAAGCAAAGAAAAATGGAGTAGAAGTTGTAATAGGAAAAATTGCAGACTATAATGACACCAGGAGGGTTAACTCACAAAATAAACACCTTGAAGTCCAACTCACTGGCTCAAGGCGAGACTGCCTCTCTACTTAGAGGGACAGGAGCTGAGCTGGGTGGTGCTATAATCCCAGCCATCTTCTGGGAAACTGAGGCAGGGGGATCTCAGCTCACGCCTACCCTGGGCCAGTTAACTTTGTGATATCCTATCCCAAAGAAGAAGAAAAAGTGTGGCAGTGTAGCCTACTGTGGAATTCCTGCGTTCTTTACTCAGTACCAGGAGAAAAAGGGGTGGGTGAGCCAGGCGTGGTGGCTCACGCCTGTCATCCCAGCACTCGGGAGGCAGAGGCAGGAGGACTGCTGAGTTCCAGGCTTGCCTGGGCTCCATAGTGAGCTCAGAGCCAGCCTGAACTACAAAGTGAGACCCTGTCTCAAAAGAAAAAAAAAGGGGTGGGCGCGGGAGAGTGAAAGCAGTTTCATGGATTTTACTGCCCACTAATGAATAGAAAAGTGAGATGCTGGGCTGGAGGTAGAGCTCCGTGGTGGAGTGCTTGCCTGGCATGTGCAAGGCCCTGAGTTCAGGCCCAGCGCTGCAAGAAGAAAACACACTCACAAGAAAGCCCAGTTGTTGACGAAGCACAGTTATTGCCATTATTGAGGTTAAGTAGCATCAGAGCTCTCAGGGCTGCTTCCTTCAGTTCTCAGTGTATGTCCGCATCACAAAGGTCAGTTCATTAAAAATCAGAATGAGGGCCGGGATTTAGCTCGTGTTCCGCCAGGCCTACCTTGGAACCTCCAGGGCCCCATTTCCATCCCCAGTACCACCAAAATAAAAGTACCACCAGAGCAAATGGAGCGGACAGAACATGATCAAGCAGGGCATCTCCCAGGAATTCAGAGAAATTTGATTAATCTACAATGTAATTTTCTATGCAATGGATTAATTAAAAGATGATACTCAACAGAATATGAAAGAATATGCTTAAAAAATTATAGCAAGAAAATGGTATATAGAAATACATCTAGATATTGATGAAATATTGCCGGGCGAGGTGGCTCATACCTGTAATCTCAGTACTTGGGAGGCAGAGGCAGGAGGATTGCTGAGTTTCAGGCTCGCTTGGGCTGCATAGTGAACTCAGGGCCAGCCTGAACAAGACCTCGACTCAAAAAAAGAAAGAGAGAGGGGAGGGAGGGGAGGGAGGGAGAGGGAGGGAGAGAGGGAGAGAGGAAGGAAGAAAAACAAAGAAAGAAAGAAAAAGAAAGAAATTGAAACAAATCTTATTGAGATTTTAACTTAATCCATGGATTGATTTATAACATACACAGTTAAAAGGATTAAGTTTTTATAACTGCTTGTTTTTTCATTGAGGTTTTGGTATTCCTTGTAGGCTGAATAACCAGATATCCATGGACAGTTAAAGTGCCACGGAGGAATGAGAGAAAGACCAAAGGGCTGAGGTTTCCTTTAGGAGATCGGTTGGATGGGACCAACATTTAGGCGTCATAGAACTAGTGTTTAGAAAATAACATGGTGTCAGGATCACTTTGGGAAGATTTCTAAAAGATAGGTCTAGCTCATACCTCTCCAGTTTTTTGCTTAGTAGATCTGGGATAGGTAAGGCAAGGGCTTTGTTATTTAAAAATAATCATGTAAGTGATTCTAGTTACTGTGAAGTTAGAGCTACTGCCATGGATTATGCTGCATTTAAGTAGTAAACAAGTGAAGAGAGTACAACCAAATATGTGCTAGCCACAAAACTATTCAGTCTAAGGTCATCTGTTTTTTGAGAACCATTAATTCCGTAATGTCCTGTTTAACGTAGGCTGTTTCTGTAATGTATAACTAGCCAGTTGGATAGAGTGACTTAATACGGATATCTTGTAAACTAATGTGAAGGGCTGATAAGTCTACTGGAAGTGCTGACATTGAGTAGTTAATATGTGATCTGGGATAATTTTGTATTCTCATCATGGTCTAATTACATTTCCATTATTTGACTGACTAAAAATACTTGGTATTCTTAGTCTTTAGAAAAGCATTTTTGTATTTTTAGTTTGTAAATAATTGTAGCTGGGTGTGGTAGCACATGCCTCAGACCTCAGCAGTCTGAGAGATTCAGTGCCCAACTAAGCATGGGTGATATAGTGATTTAGATGCTGGGGAGAGGGAGAGGAAGGGGGGGGGTGAGAGACAGAGAGAGAAACCTAAAAAGAAAAATAAACTACGTGTTAAAATATTACAACGTTATCATAGGCCTGTCGATCTACGTTTATTAAACTTCCAAGTAGATACATGAAAAATGATACTCAGAGTGGTGGTGTCTCACGTACTTATCTGCTGTAGCCTCAAATTATTTGTAAACAAAATCTTTATGTGGTAATCTGTGTTCAAAGTAGGAAACCATGTCCATGTATTTATGTCTGTGTATTTAACTAGTGTTAATGTTTACACCGCCAGTAAATCTTGACTAAATGTGTCTTGCTCACTTCTTTTTCTTACTAGGCATCGCTTCTATGACAGTGCCGGTGTATATTGCGGAAGTCTCCCCACCCAATTTAAGAGGCCGATTAGTCACCATTAACACCCTCTTCATCACGGGAGGACAGTTCTTTGCAAGTGTTGTTGATGGAGCCTTCAGTTATCTCCAGAAGGATGGATGGAGGTTTGTGAATAAGTCTTACATTGCGTTTTTCAAGCATGACTTTGAGGAACTGGGGAAAATTTGAGAAATCACAGGCAACAACTACAACTGGATATTTTGAATCATTGTAGTTACCTTATAAGTGGGTGGCATTCAGCAAAATGGAAGTAGATAAGAAGCTGATATTTACTTTAATGATAGACGAGGAACCTACCATTAATCATTGATATTTACAGGGTTTTTAGCATTTAGGTGACATTTCTCACACTGTGGGTAGTCTTTTGCAATATTTGTTTAAAAATGAGTGCAGTCATAAATATGCATGGAGTTGAGGAATTATGTGAATGATTGACAAACTGTTTATGAGCTACAGATACAGTTAACATCCTTTTTGGAGCTAAGAAGACACATTCTGATTTGAAAGATACTGATTTAGTTATACAAAAATGACATTCTATGTACAAGTTTAAAGTAGACAATCGAAAGCATATATAAATCTAAAATATACAACAAATTATTGTTTGGCTTATTCTCAGACAGAAGAAATTATACGAGTGGCATTATAAAGCCATTACAATAAATTTAAATAGAATATTGAAGAAAGAACATCCTTGAAGCTTAAAGATAGGCTTTCGATTGCTTGCATCACAGCATTCAAAACAACAGATGTGTATAACATTATTTCAAGTAAATTATTAAAGCCACTTCAAGTTACATAATATTGTCCAAGTGTTTCCTTGCTACTGTTTATTGCAACACACGTTCTTTCAGCGTCTGCTGTGTCAACACAGAAGTGTAGAGCACGATGGAGTCAAACCCTTGATTTCATGCATTTTTTTTAATTCATTTTTTTCCTTTGCCTTAGAAGGATTAGACACGATAGGAATGTAGGGGATTCTGCTTGCATGTGAGTGGTGTGGTTCTGGGTGTGACTGAGGACGAGCTCCTGGGGTCTTCGGTCAGTGCAGCCTCTGTAGAAGTCGTGTGACAAGTCTTCAGAGCCACTGAGGGCTGAGTGCACACCCGTGTCAGCGCGGGTAGGCAGGACACCATGGTCACTGGGCGTGGCTGTGTCTGCAGACGAGGCCACCTCTTTATCTGTGACAGGCCCCATCTCTGAGAGTTGAAGAAGCAGGAAATTGCATCTGTAGAAGGAGAGAAAGAAAACATTATTGTTAGGTTACCAGCATACCTGGTATTTTGAGATTTTCTTGGCAGCTCAGCTGAAGTCATTTAATCCTTAAACCTGTCTTTAAAAAGACTTGAATCATCTAATAACATTTTTTTCAAATTTTTTTAATGTAACTGTGTTATGATTTTATAAAGTGACATAATAGAGATATATATTCACATAAACTGCATTTCTCCCTTAAGGACAGCAGCTTAAATACTTTTTCTTGCTGGGCAAGGTGGTGCAGGGCTGTCACTCCAGTCCTGAGGGAGCCAGGGCAGGGGACTGTGAGTTCAAGGCCAGCCTGGACTGTGTCGGAGACACTGTCCTCCCCCTCCCTTCTGACAAGTAATTGTTTTCTCCATACTGGTTAAGAGAGTCAGAAAGACCATATGGTGGTGAAGATAAATTTCCAGACACGAGACTCCTGTGTGGAAGTGGCAGGTTGGATGGCTATACGTACTTCCGGAGGCGGGATGACAGCCCTTGACCTGGCTTCAGATCTCTGCCTTTCAAATATTAACCCAAACCTGGTACAGATCACTTAACTCCTCTCAGGTTTAGTTTTCTACCCAAAATGGAGTAGAGATACTTAAAATATAATTATGGGATCTAAATTATTAAATATAAAGTGTTCACCCCAGGGTTTGGCATATGGCGAATACTTAAAAAATAGCCACATTATTAGTTACTGTTACAATCAGTGAATCAGAGAAGACCAGTACTAGACATAGGGGAGAGAAGTTGAAGGCTGGTGCCGTTTTCTTCCTTTGTGAAACTAGGGCCTGGCCAGAGCAAAAGCCTGGAAGAAAAACGTAAAAATTGAAATGCCTGCAGTTGCTGTGGGAAATTAGGCAGCTCCGCATGGGCAGGTGGGTGCTGGAGGGAGTCGGAGACCTCCGTCTCGGTGGAGTCAGTTAGCCTCCCTGTGTGTGCTTTTCCTGTGTCACCGGAGAGCTCAGGTGAAAAACAGGCTCAGGGTCGCCAAGGCATTTACAGCCAGATGATGTTGAACCCCAGTTACTGTTTGTGCAGATTTGCCCTTAACTGGGCATGTACACACGCCCACATTTTTTAAAGGTAAATTTTCTATGGGCCGCTGTTTTCCATTATTTAGCATTGCTAGCATTATTTAACCTCCTCTAACCCCTGGGCTGATACAAGTGTAATTATAAGCACTTGAAGATGGACATGCCACTTGGGCATTAACTTCAGATGCTGGAATCGTCAGTGAATATAGTTTACTCGTGTTTATAACAATGGTTAATTTATCATTTGTGTGGCCATGTGTTTTCAAACTCCTAAAGCAATTGTGAGTCTAAATATTTTATATTAAATATCTTTTTCATACTCACATCTCTGTATATCTTTTTTTTTTTTTTCTTTTTGGAGACAGGGTCTCGCTTTGTAGTTCAGGCTGGCCCTGAGCTCACTCTGGTGCCCAGGCAAGCCGCCGCGAACTCAGCAATCCTTCTGTCTCTACCTCCCGAGTGCTGGGATGACAGGCGTGAGCCACCACGTCTGGCATTGTGGTATGCGGTGTTGATTGTTGGTGGGCATGTCTCCATGCCCAGCGTTATATGTGGTTACTGGGGATCGAACTCAGGACCTTGCGCTTGCGAGGCAGGCGCCGGAACCACTGAGCTAACCCTCCGGCCCATCTCTGTATATCTTAAAGTAAGATATCTCTAAGCTTCTAGGAGTTTGAATATTTTAGCAGTTTAGTTTATATTTTCCTTTTGTACTTTTATTGCTCTGAAACTCCAGGTTACTAATGTTGGATGTTATATTGGATAGTCTGTCTGCTGTTAGAGTGATGAGCAAGTCTAGAGTCCAGGAGGAAATGTCCTTGCATCTGGCCAAGTGTTGAGAGCTTAGTAGATCTGGCTTCTTCCATTTTTAAAACTTAGCCCTTTGGTGCTTAGAGAAGTTAAGTATCTGTGAGGAGCCACATGCTCAGAGACCACTGAGCCTCGAGTGCTTTGAGGTTCCCTGGCAGAAACTTGGAGCCCATTCTTCTTACTCAGAATGTAGCCACTGTCTTACACATGTTCTGCTTCCTGGAGTTTGTCATGTGAAAGCCAGAATTACTCATGATTTTTATGGCAGTAATTACACTTTGACCTGTGGAAGGACACTCAGTGACAGATGTAATGGAAAAGCTATACCATTTGTGCCAGAGAGTCAAGGTTTCTGTAGTCTTACTGTCTGAATAGCATAGAAGTGATTTTTTCTTTAATACTAGGGATCGCAAGCAGAACCTCTCATGTATTAGGCCACACTCTTACTGCAGAGCTGAACTATATCCACACCTTTTAAAAAAACTTTTATCTTGATGTAGGAGCTCATTAAGTTATCCAGGCTGCCCTTGAACTTGTAGTTGTTTGGCCTCAGTCTGCTGTGTAGCTGGGATTATAGACATGGGCCACCAAGCCCAGCTTAGGATGTTACTTTCTGTTCAATGAAAAGATATGAATAAAATTCCAGGCACAGCCAGGCATGGTGGCTCATGCCTGTAATCCCAGCACTCGGGAGTAAGAGACAGGAGGATTGCTGAGTTCAAGGCTTGCCTGGGCTACATAGTGAGCTCAGGGCCAGCCTGAACTACAAAGCCAGACCCTGTCTCAAAAAAAAAAAAAAAAAAAAATTTCCAGGCACAGTGAGAGAGAAGGCCGTCTAGGTGAAACAGTTTTCAAAGGCCCTGCAGACCAAGTCAGTCAGGTACGCTCAGGCAGCACTGAGGCGGGGCTGTGCTGGGGTGGCAGTTGGTGTTGGGCCCGGGAAGGGCGTCTTCAGGGGACTGGACAGAACTTCAGTCTGTTGTTTGCCTTCCCCTTAAAATACTCTTTTCTTCTCACTGGCTTCTCTTCAAACAAGACAGGTTTGGTTTGTTTATTTGGAAAGGCTCAGAATAATTTTTAAGAAGCAGTATTACTTTTGGATGAAAGAATCCATGTGCCTCCTTCCATCCCTGTATTTTATAATGTGTAAAGCATGTCACTAGGAGCTTCTCAGAATGCTCTCTGAAGGTGGATGCTGTGTTTAAATATATGTTGGAGAGAGTGTGTGTGTGAGAAAGTGTGTGTAACCAAGTGTGATCAGTAGTGCTTGGCTGTGTTTGAAATATAGAATGTGAGGATGTCTCTGTCTTAAAAATTGATGCAGTCACCATTTTAAGAAAGATGGACAACACATATTAGTTGGCGGTTACTACCTTCATTACAAGCAAATATGTGAAAGCTTAAGGTATTTGTAGTTTTGTTATTAGGACATAGGACTGTCGTAAAGATCTCTGTGTGCCTTGCTTTCACAGCACATGAGTTATTAACATTTGTATAAGTTCTAATATTCTCACATGGCTAATGTTTCAGCAATTGTAGAGTGTTACTGTCCAGGTCAAATGAGTCAGTGGTTGTGAAAGTACTTCAAAAGCCCTTCCTTGCTACTGGGTATTGTTTGCTGTTATTTTCAGAAAGCCATACTTATGTCCAGCCTCTGCATCCTATGTCTAAAGCTGGCGAGAAAAATGACCCTCACCTTCAATTGTCCGATGTTTCCAGGTTAAAAAGTGAATACAGTCTGTTGATGACAGAGGCTTGTGGAAGACCGAGGTTGTAGATGAGTGTTAGCCACTGACTCGATGCCCCACGCATCCCTGGGTAGTAGGACTGTTGGCACTGAGTGCCATCCTGAGGGGCATTCAGACAGATGTCACCCCGTCTGTTCTTGTATAGAATGAATTTGATGGAACTGTCATTTTTATGTTTCCTGTACCTTATCTTACAAAAATTAATGAAAAATATGTCACTTTTGGTCATCCTGTATTTGAAGAATTGGATGGGTAAGTGGTTAAAAATTATGAACAAAATGCCTAAAAAGCAAAAACTAGTTAGACGAGCACACAGAGGTAGTGAAAATACTCAGCATGGTCATGTGTGGCAGACACTGTCTTTATGCCTTTGTCCAGTTCACGGATCTTGGGGCACCCAGTGAGCCCCAGTGTAGACTGTGACTGATGAAGAGCTAGTACATCTTTCTAAGGATACTGATAAATGAAAGTTGCATGTTTTTATACCTAGGGAAAAAAAACCCACAGAAATAGATTTTAAAAATATATAGCTAAGAAGCCATCTTGAGAGTAAAAAATATAGTAAAGTAGTTGAATAAGCTGAGTAAAGACAAGAAAGTGAAAACAGGGTTAAAATATTAACTAAAGGAAAATAGTGGATGTTGTAATATTTAGAATCTAGTTATAGCAAGTTATATTTAAAAAGTAACCATTATTTAACAAAATTATTCGTACATTGTCTAAGATGCATTTTTTAATGCTGTGGATAACAGCATTAAAGCAGATGGGAAAAGATCACACCAAGATAAGCACTATATAAGAAACAGAGGGGTCTATATTAGTAGTTACTCAGTGAGATCATTTGTTTCCTTTATAGTACTAGTTTATCTTTTTGAAAAGTACTAGTTTATCTTGTTGAAAAGAAAATTTTATATTATCTTTGTAAAAATCTGCTTTGTCTATATCTTGTACTCAGTTACTTCTTTCATACACAGTGCATTAGCTATTTTTTATTTTATGAAATTTTGTTTTTTAATAAAATAAAAAATAGAGGAACATTTCATAATTATAAAGGAGCTAGTTCATTAATTATAATACACTTTAATTAGAGTTTCAAAATTGAATAAATAAAAAATTAGCAGTTTGTGGTTACCCAAGTAAGAATGTACAGTACATAAAACTGGTTGAAATGGTAAATTTTATTTAAATTTATAATAAAATTGAAAATTAGGAAAACACAAATATGGGCTCATATCTAGATACCTAAAAATTTTTTAGGGCCGGGTATGGTGGCTCATACCTGTAATCCCAGCACTCAGGAGGCAGAGACAGGAGGATTGCTGAGTTTGAGGCTTGCCTAGGCTACATAGTGAGCTCAGAGCCAGCCTGAACTACAAAGCGAGACCCTGTTCCAAAACACGAAAAAAAACAAAAACAAAAACAAAATTTTTTTAGGACAGACAAAAAGTAAAGTTAAGGAATAACTGGACAGTGCTATAAGTTGCTTGTCCACATTGACATTTGTAGACTGCTACATCCAGGAACTGTTACAGTACATATTCCCTTTTTTTTTTTTTTTTTTTTTTTTTGAGACAGGGTCTTGCTTTTTAGTTCAGGCTGACTCTGAGCTCACTATGTAACTTAGGCAAGCCTCAAGCTCAGCAATCCTCCTACCTCTGCCTTCCCAGTTGCTGGGATTAGAGGTTTGAGCCACCAAGCCCAGCATTTGTGCTATGAAGTACTGATTGCCAGTGGGCGTGAGTCATCACACCCAGTATTGTTGTATGTGGTTACTGGGGATCGAACCAGGGACCTTGTTCTTGTGAGGCAGGCACTGGAACCACTGAGCCAAATCTCCACCATCTCCCCCCCCCCCCCCCCCCCCCCCCCCCCCCCGCCGCCACATACATATTCTTCTTCAAGGGCATATTAGGCATTCTCCAGAGTCAACCAGATCCTGGCCATAAAATGTTAATACACATTTGAATGAATTAAAAAATGAAACTTTAGAGAATGTGTCCCCTGACCACAGCAGAATTAAATTAGAAGTCATTTACAATAAAATGGCCATAATATTTGAAAATTAAATGACATGTCCTAAATATCATGTGTCTAAGGGAAGATAAGAAGCAAAGTAATTTTAAACCAGAAGAAAATACACAAGAATTTGTGAAATGCAGCTTAAAGATAGTATACATCTTTAAAGTGATTGTATTAGAAATGATGGAAGATTTAAAGTTATCACTGAAATTTCATGTTAAAGTGATAGAAATATATTAATAAATTAAAATCAAAGAAAAGGGATAGAATAATAAAAAGGAGAACTTG
Source organism: Thryonomys swinderianus (assembly GCA_004025085.1). NCBI lineage: Eukaryota > Metazoa > Chordata > Mammalia > Rodentia > Thryonomyidae > Thryonomys > Thryonomys swinderianus. Next base: position 12,742 of record PVIC010008543.1, read on the forward strand.
TGGCTTTTAAAGAAGAAAGTAAGGTAAAAGCTCACGTCAGTGTCAGAATTAAAGAGGGCATGTCCTTCCTGCATATGTTCGAACCGTGAGGAGAGAACACTGTAAACAACTTTGTGCCGGTAAACACCACAAGCTATTGCAGGTGGAATGGATGAGTGTTACCTGACTGCCACAGTTTACCAGAAGTGGGCTGAGAAAAATGGAAAGTCTGAGATAATCTCATTATTAGATAATTTATTCATAGCCAGGGTTCAGGCCAGGTGTTTTCACTGGTGAATTCTATAAAGTGTTTAGGCCTTGCACGTGATAGACAGTCATTTTACTGTTGAGTTCCTCCCTCAACCATAAGATGAGTGAATTTTAAAAGCAGTATACCAAATGAAAGGAGCTAGACACGAACAAATTATATTCTCCATAATGTCATCTGAAGTTAATCGATGAAAATGAAACAAGTTGCATCAGTCATTGTTGCAGCAATAGGGATTGACAGGAAAAGGAGCTGTCAGGGAACTTTCTGGAATGACAGAAAGGTTCTTGACTATAACAATGGTTATGGAAATGTGCCTGGTTTCTCATAACTCGTTGAATGAGTTCGCTTTGGGTCTCTGCATTTTGTTTTAGGTAACTTTTTCATTTAGGTAATTTTACCTAAAACAAAACAGAAACCCCAGGCAATTTGAGTCTTACTTTGGCTCCATTCACTGTATTTACCTTTCAGCACTGACCAGTGAATAAATGTTTCTGCAATGAAAACGTTCCTAGTATCTTCTGTTGAGCAAGTCTTCTGATTTTGAGAGTGCGCTTAAAGCCCTTCATTGTAATCAAATCACCCTGTTTAGTTTGAGCATTACTAGTTGGTAGGCTCCTTGAAGCAAAGGGTATTAGATGTATCTCCACAGACCCCCAAACCTAGACCACAGCTTTACAAGGATAATTGAGAGATTCGGGACATAGTTTCATGTGTGTGCATTATTTTCAGCAACTATACAGTGAATTTCATGTTGATATTTATATATTTTGCCATGAATGCAGAGTTACCATAAGACAGGCTTCTCTCAGAGCCTCTCTCATGGCTGCTTTGATGATCACAATGCTCTAAACAACCTTGGCCATGCCAATGAACTTGCACACTGATACCAGTTTGCCTACTGGGGTCTTCTGCACTATGTTTTTATTGTTAATAACCTGTTAAGTTTGCTTATTTGGCAAAGTTTTTTTTAATAGTCTGAATGGAGAGTTTCTCTAGGTAGCTCACTCACTTGCTGGTCACGTACTGCCAGCAGGTCCCTTGGAAGTTTCAGTGTGACACGTGGACGTCTTCCTTACGCACCTGCTGTTCTGTCTTGCGTTTACTGTCTAGCTGCCACTGGGCTGTCAGGTGTGCCAGGGTCGATGTTCCGCATGTTCGAGCGATTTCACCTGGTCACTTTTTCTCTGTTTTAGTACGTAGAGCTGTGGGGCACAAGCTAAAGTTAAAAAGTGTTAACAAGTGAGTAATTGCAATATAAACATAGCAAGTGGCTAAATTTAGTGCTTTTGCATCTACAAGACTGTATTCAGTAGAAAGTCATCAATCATAGTTTGTGTTTGCTGAGTACGTTCTGTAAATATTTCATTACTAATCTATAGCGGTGACCATTTCACTTGTAAATCCAAGAATAAAGATCTTTTAGTAAACACAGCATTCATAAGGTTTTTAAGTATATGAAAAAACTGAAAATCAGTGGGAAGATCGAACAGTTTAGCTCTGGATGTAGGACTGAGGGAACAGTGTTCTTCGATGTACTTCAAAGGGCTTGAGTTCTGCCTGCTCTGTTTGTTTATTGTTGGAAAGTTCCAATGTGAGGGGAGGTTTCAGAACTAGGCAGCACTACAACATCCCTGATTAAGGTTACTCATCATACTCAATGAAAGTCCTATTTCTTGGCCTATAATAATTCAGCTGTTTGTTGGATAAACACATGGAATAATAGTTAAAGGGATGATAGGGGATTAAGCTTTAGTTTGTCAGGCACACACAATGAACTCTATTAGGTAACTTTTTAAAAGAGTCTACTGATTGTAATGCTTACTCTTTCTATTCCCATTGAATGTTTCAGGGAAGAAAAAAGACAGTAAGTTTAAAAGACTTTTACAGTTTCATGTTGAAAGCTGGGAGTGTAGCTCAGTTGCAGAGTATGCGCTTAGTGTGCAGGAGGCCCCAGGTTCAGTCCCCAGCAGCACAGCCACGGTGCCAAAAAGGTGAACTACAGCTTTGAGAGAACAAAGCTCAGCATCTTTTAGCATCTTAATATTTAGGAAATTCCTCTAATTTATTTTGGTCTTCAGAATGGATTATCATCCACATGATGTGTTCAGCAAATTAATTAAACTCAGTCTGAGCCAGAAGATAGAGAATAAAAATAAATGATTAAAATTACACATGGAATTTTGTCACTTGGCTCTTTTGTCCAGTTTATTATAAAACATAATTAGGTACAGTTGCTAAACAGTGTCATTCTCAGGTCAGCATTTAAAAAAAAAAATGTTAAAAGGTTTTTATTTGAGACAGGGTGCTGTTGTGTAGTTCAGGTTGGCCTGGGAAGCAGTGTGTAGCCAAGGCTGGCCTTGAATTTGCAGTAATCCTCCTGCCTCAGCCTCTCAAGTGCTGGTAATATAGGGAAGCAAGCCTAGCTCCCAGCCTGCTAGATACTTTACATGTGAGTTCATATTTTCTAAAATTGAAGAATGAACTTTAGGAAGGGAGAGATTAAGAGTAGGAAGAACTATGTTGGGAAAGTGAGCTTCTGCCTAAGAGAAACAAGGGGATCCTGAGAAAGTGGGTGACCCGCTCACCTCACCTCCCAGGAGGCTTTTATGGAGCAAAGCCACGTGGCGAGGCGGGTTTAAGGTGGGACAAAATGATAGTCAACCAGTAACATTGGAAGTACAGTCACTTAGGTAAGATCAGTACGAAGAGAAATCACAAAATGGACAAAACCACAACCAACCAGTAAGATTACAAGTGTAGTTGCTTAGGTAATACTGATTATATGGGGATCCAGTGAGAAATCAAGTCACGTAACAAGTGTACAAGGATTTTCAGTCAGGAGTCTTCTGGGAGAAAGTGGGTGAGGGTCCTGGCCCTGCACCCCAGGAGATTGGCACCTGTTTAGAGTATCAGGCGCTACTGTTTGTCCTACGTGGGTGGTGTAGTTTTCTCCTTTGGTAATGCTGACCTTCAGTGAAGTCTCTCTCACTGTCCTCCATGTTGGCTCCTTCTCTTTGGCTTTTAGACAGCCAGCCTGTCTACGCACAAGACGTCTAACTAGTTTACCTGCCCGTAACCCTAGGGTTCCTGGGGTGGGCAAGGTCAGCCTTAGAGATTGTCAGTGACCATTATCTTAGTGTTTTGAAAATATCAAGGTCATCTATGACTAGAAAAAAACAAAAGTGGAGATTTTGCTTAAAAAAATAAGTTTTTGACAAAACAAAGTTGGAAACCCTACAGAAATAACTGATGGGTTTGTATCTTCTTGTTTTCGTGATCTGTTAGCAGCATAATTGGCCAGATAACCGTGGACTCCAAAAACCTCTGCTCTGTCTCTCCGAATGAGAAGTGTCCTCCCCCCTTAGTAGAAATTACCTCTGAGGGCTATAAAAACAATTGCGTACAGTTTGATTTAAACGTAATATGTTGTAATAAAGCTCCCTTCGCTGTGACAGTTTGTTCTTACAGTTTGACGTTCAGTGAGCATAATAGATCATGTAGATTTTCCGTGTAATACATTCACAGTCTTTTCTTATTATGTGGGAATTAAAGTGGGGACAGGAAAGAGAAGAGAAATGAACAACACGGATGCAGAAGACAGTTCCTCACCCTGCATAGCTCCCTTGGCGGAGGTGAAGCTCAGGGAAGCATCAGGAGACAGAGGTTGGAAAATAAATTGAACGTTAAATCACTAGATGTGTTGTGCCTGTCAGATATTTTAAAAGGCCCAAGTGTCACAGTTCAGTTTGGTAAAATGCTGAAAATAAGCGAGGTTTATCTTTGTAAATGAGATGTTGTAACTAGCAGTTCCCTGTTTTCTGTCCCGTAGTCCTGCTCTTAGGGAGCTGTTGTGGTCTGGGTCTGATGGCCGCCCGAGGCCCCTGGGCGAGTGATTATGGAACCAGTCCACGCGAGGGAGTGCGCTGGCACCCGGGTGGGATGGAAGGCGGAAGGATGCTGTTAAGGGCCCTTGTTCCTTGTGCTGTCTGTCGGCATCGCGAACCGGGGCCCCCAGCCCCCTGCCGCGGAGCCAGGTGATTTTGACTGAAACCTTTGTGAACCGCAAGCCAAATAAACCGTTCCTCCTTTAGCTTTCGGTGTCGGGTACTTTGTCTCAGGAAGATCAGAAAAGTAGCTCACACAGGAGCTGCGGTTTAACGGTGATAGGTGTTGAGCGGACACCACGATGCCCCGCCCCTGGCTGATCGGCCTTGTGCAGCCGGCCTGCAGGTGCCCTCTTGGTGGGTGTGCCCTGTCACGCTGTGTCCACTGTGTGGCTGCTCCCTGCAGGCCTTTTTGCTCTGCTACTGCTGGAGCTCTTCACTGTATAAACAGTTATCTCTGAAAGAACCTTGGAATTTTTCAGCACGAAGATGAGGTGAACTACTGCCCTTTTTATGAGCTTGGTGGAGCTACGAAGTCATCACTGCATGTTTATTAGCCCTTGGCTTAGCAGGAACCTTCTAGGAGCCAGACTGCTTGCCCCTTGAATTACAGTTCTACCACCTACTGGCCATGGCTTCTCTGTTCTTCCCTTCTTAGGCTATAAAATCGGGGCTCATACTGGTAACCACTGCTAGGGTTGTAGAGAAGATCATAGGTGTTAATGGACCTGAATTTCATTAGACACAGCTTGGCACATCGTAACTGGCGGTACTAGCTGTTACTGTTATTGTTAAATGATTATATGTATGACGTGAGCTCTCTGTTGCAGTTTATTTTCACGTAGTTAGAACACAATTATCACCCTCCTGGAACTTCTAAAGAGCAACGTGCAAAATAATGCATGTGCTCAGTTCAGAGAAGGGGGTAGGTAGCTGGGACTGCAAAACTCTGTTGCTTAAGCAGCCACGTGTTGGACGCTCTCACGAGTGGGAGCCGTGTGATTATTTCAGTGCAGGGCTGATAGTGAAGCCTGGAGTTTAGTGAAGGGCCTGTTTTCTTTTCATTTGTTTGATTTTTCCGTATTGAAGATGGAACCCACATTGTCCTGCGTACTGGGCGAGCACTGTGCCACTGAGCTGCTACCCCGTTCATTCCTTCCTTCCTTCATGGCAGGACTGGGCGATGAACCCAGAGCCTTCACACCGAGCTGCCTCCTCACCCCGTTTTTAATTTTTAATTTTGAGAGGGGGGCCCCCGCTGTTCAGGCTGGCCTGGAACTGCTGATCTTCCTCAGTCACCCAGGGGCGGGATTACAGGCGTGCCCACCTCTCCTGGCCAGGCCCCCTGTGGATTGGTGTGAGCCCCCCCAGCACCAGTGGCAAATGGTAGGTCCCTGTTCAGAGGGCCCACTGCCTAGATTTTTTTTTTTTGAGACAGGGTCTCGCTTTGTAGTTCAGACTGGCCCTGAGCTCACTATGTAACCAAGGCAAACCTTGAACTCAGAAATCCTCCTGTCTCTGCCTCCTGAGTGCTGGGATTACAGGCATGAGCCAGCGTGCCTGGCTCACTGCCTAGTTTTATGGTCAGCAGGGTTGATACTGCTAGTTGTCAGAAAAACAGGCGGTCAACTTCCGAGCTAGTGGGTTTTAAAGTGTGGTAAGCAGTTGTGATGCTCAGGAATATTCTAAAGACAATATGAATTCATGAAAGCCTGGCATTTTTATTTGTTTTAGTTCATTTCCTTTTGTGACCCTGGGGAATGGTCCTGCAGCCTCAGATCAATGTTTTTTCCTTAAGGTGTGGCTCTTGGGTTTATTTTCACTGCTTGGGTTTTTAAAATATTAACGTCTGTTAGTCTGGGCCAGCTGCATATTAGCACCACCTGGAGAGCCCTTAATGAAATAGAATTCCCTGGGCCCAGAGCCCAGACCAATTAATCAGAGTCCCGGGAGAGGGCACAGCTGGGGGAGGCTGGGGCTGAACACCGGAGTGTTTGCAGAGCCCCTGGGGGACTGTAGAGCGACTCCAGGGCTCAGAAGCCTGGCCTGAGCTGTGTGTGATAGGTCCTCTGTCAGCAGGGCTGCCTGCCCTGGTCTGTCACTAGTTCTTCTTGTCATTCATCTGGTTGCTATTTTATTTTATTTCAGCAGTTCTGAGTGTTAAACCCAGGGTGTCTGCACTGAAGTACATCCCAGGCCCTTTCCCTCTTATGAAATTTTACTGAGTTTTCCTAGCAGTGAAATAGACATTGTTCTTGTGCTAAAATGTGACTTGATAGAGACTTGTGGTTAGTATTCCAGATCTGAAGTGTATTAGCCAGCTGTTACTATAACAAAATACCTGAGAAAATCAACTTGGAAAGAGGAAGGCTTTGTGCATTTATGTGTATATCTGTGTGTATATTTTTTTTGCAGTGCTTAGGGTTGCATTCATTGGCTTGCACTTGCTAAGCCAGCCTCTGTCACTGTGCTACATTCCCAGCCCTTTTTATTGGCTACTTTGAGACAAGTTCTCACTAAGTTGTCCAGCCTGGCCTCTAACTTTCAATCCTTCCGCCTCGGCCTCCAGAGATGCTGGGATTACAGGTGTGTACCACCACACTGAGTGGAAATGGTTTATTTTACCAAGGTTTTGGAGCCTGCAGTCCACAGCTGATGGCCCATTGCTTTTTTGCCCCCAGAGGCACATGGCAGGGGAAGCTGTCAACGTCACGGGCAGCTGGGAAGCAGAGAGACACAGGAGCAGGCTGGGTCTCAGTGTCCCGGCCAAGGCCATTCGCCTGTGACCTGACCTCCCCCTCCGAGCCCTGCCGCTTCAAGGTTTTACCTTCTCCCCCATGATGACCACGGCTCAGTGGTCATCTGAGGGACCCTTAGCCGCACTGTGGCATGAAGTGAGACCGCATCTGTTCCTCTCCTTGCTGTCGTGTGTCCTAGCCGACCCCATCCCATGTGTTTTACATCCACAAAGCCGTCAGAATTATTCTTACCAAAACATTTTGTCTTCGAAGGTAGTTAGAATACAGTCCCGTGCTTTACTTGAAGAAAAGAAGTGTTAAGTGCATAAAACATTTTTTCTTGACTAGTGTTTGCAAAGAGGCTTTAATATCCTTCAAACAGGCAGCAGGGCGCAGATTCCTATCTGTGCTTTGGATAGAATTTCTCCCCTGGACTCTTGGGATTTATTTGTTTCAAAAGGCTTCCGGTCTAAGAAGACTTTCTCTTAGCTGATTTAAAAAGCACAGTTTAGTATTTGTTTTTTCATTTTTCTTCCATTTTTATTTGCTTGTATTTCTTTTAAATTTTTAAAATACAGTGTCCTGAGTTTTAATAGTAAAATACAAAGTATTACATGAGGGTAGTTGGGCCTTAAAAAGATTGTTTCAAGTACTTTTTTGAAGTATTCTCTATAGCTCCTTAATCTTAATTTTTCATCGTGAGTGGAGAAATGAAACATGAACATTTTCATGTTCAAGACTTTTCTTACTGTCTTACCCAGTGCGTTCAGTATCTGCCTTTTACGAGCTCCGCCCACCCGTTTCTGCCCTCTCTAACGCACACAGAGGTCTGCTAGCGACTGAACCCAGGGCCTTGAATGGCTCTGCGTCCGCAGATGTGGGCCTGGCACTGAGGTCTGGCTCCCTCACAGCGCCGGAATTGCAGTTCTGGGCCTGGGGTGCTGCTAGGCAGGGGCGCTACTGGGGAGGCACGCCGTAGCCTGTTTGTCTTAAATGCTTCCAGAGACTAATCTGGGTTGAAATTTTACTCACAGCACTAAAACATTCATTTAAGTAATAGATTTTGTTCTGTAAGTTAATGTCTTAGGAGGAGAACCCAGAACTATGTATGTTCTTCTGTAAGCTGTCCTTCCCTACTAGGTCTGATTGTATCGATCAGTTGGATGGAATTTCTGTGTAAGTCCATTTGCAGAGATAAACATTTCATAAGAGTTGCTTCATAAAGTATCGGTATGTGATTCCGAAGTAGTTATTTTTTGTGTAATTAGCAGAGAAAGGTTAGATATATAGTTGCTTTCATATAAATTGTGAAACATTTTCTACAGTGTGGGAGATACTTTATTAAGTGCTAGACCATTGAGTGGAATAGGTTAATAATTTATTACTATATAAGATACAGTGATATAAATCAAACTGGAACCATGATTAAATTGATGTTGAGAACCGGTTCTGAGGTGAGCAAAGAGTGATTAAGTATTGGTATAATTTTCACAACTTGTAGATTAAATTAGAAAATGCTCATTCATTCATCAGCACTTTGTTTGCTTTCTGCATCTTCCCCCAGGTCGTTTTAATCTGTAGTAAATGATATTCTTGGTACTCATATGACAGTATCCTTTTGGAAGTAAAATGAAATATAGAAAGTAGCTTAGAAAGTAGATTGACTTTATGAGATGTATCTCTGGAGCTTTTAAGGCTGCTATATTTAGTGTTTAATGTAGCCAAAAAGTAGAAGAGCTTTGGAAAGGACAGTGAATCAAGAGACTTTTCATTGACATTCAAGTGTTACTGAATGTAGCTTTTTACATAAACGGAGTTCTATGACTGGGCTTTGTCGTTGTGAATCTACTTTGGAACATACCAGTGAACGTGAATTAGCAGAAGGTAGCAAGGTATCTTACATTTATAGAAGTTTTCAGTTGTAAAAGATCTTAAAGTTTATGTAATTTAACTCTTTCAGTTAAAAAAGATTGAGTCTGGGGTGGAGGATTTAGCTCAGTGATTCTTGTGTCTGTCTTGTAAGTGCAAGGTCCCTGGTTCGATCCCCGGTAACCACATACAATGCTGGGCGTGGTGACTCACCCCCACCAGCAATCAGTACCACATACCACAGTGCCGGGCATGGTGGCTCACACCTGTCATCCCAGCACTCAGGAGACAGAAGCAGGAGAATTGCTGAGTTTAAGGCTTGCCTCGGCTATATAATGAGCTCAGAGCCAGCCTGAACTACAAAGTGACCCTGTCAAAACAAAACAAAAGAAATTTCTAGTCTCAGAGATGTTAAATGAGTCTGGAGATTGTAGCAATTTGAGAGATCTAAGGCATTTTTACATCTGTAGTCATACTGCTATCTTTGCTATTTCTTTAATGACTTTACAATATTGTGCCTATCTGCTATTTACAGTTTTTCCAGCCATTAGGAATAGATACTTAAGGAAAATGAAGGATAATTAAAAAGAACTTGGGCAACTTTTCTATTTTTAACCATTAATTAGGATTATTTGCTGCTGATTTTTGTTTGAGCAGCCTCGGTAACCGCGGTGAGCCTTATGTGTGATGAAAAATGTGATCACTACAGAGAATCAAGTTTGGATACTCGATTTTAGGAAAGCTATGTTTTTAATCAGATAAATTTTCCTTTGTCCCGGTGTTAGTCAGCTGCTCGGTATTACGACAGACACCTGAGGTAATTCACCTCGGATAGGAAAAGGTGGTGGTGGCTCCGATCGAGAGGTTTCAGTCCATAGTTGCTTGGTCCTGATGCCCATGGCCTAGTGCCAATGAATGTGCTGTGGTGGGCACAGACTGTAGATGAAGCTGCCCACCTCATGTGGCCAGGGAGTGGAAGGAGAGCGGCAGGAAGGGCACCCTGTGGACTTCTTCCTGCTGGGCTGCCCCCTCCAGGTTCACCAGCTGTGAATGCCACAGAAGCACAGAGCACGGGCCTTTGGTGGGCACCCAAAGCATACCATCCAGCTCTAGGTTCTAAAATACATGATTTTTTTGTGTATATTATTACCAGATGGGGTGGTCAGTGTGTTGTTTATATAATATGTTTGGTTCAGAATGTGTACATATAATGATTGCAACTATTTTTCAGTATAATTTGCATCAGAGAAAAATGTTTTTAAATTTACAATATATAATACTCTTTCTGCTGCATGCATATGCATTATAATAAAACATTTTGAGTACTAGATATTACTCTAGTCGAAACACAAAGGTGTGTGGTGAGCACATGCTAAGTGCTAGCAGAACAAATTTTACAATAAATGTGAACTTTTTTCTTGCAGGTACATGTTGGGGCTTGCAGCAATTCCTGCAGTTATACAGTTTTTTGGTTTTCTCTTCTTACCTGAAAGTCCTCGGTGGCTTATTCAGAAAGGACAGACTCAGAAAGCCCGTAGAATTTTGTCCCAAATGCGTGGTAACCAGACCATTGATGAAGAATATGATAGCATCAAAAATAACATTGAAGAAGAGGAAAAGGAGGTTGGTTCAGGTATGTGTGCATATGAAGTTTAAAACTATTTAGTACTTTTATTTAGAAATTGCATTCTTTTAATATTAAATATAGCTAAGTGGTATGTATAATACCTTTATGCACAGAAGCCAAAATATCTTTTAATTTTAAAAGTAATATAGGAATGCTGTGGAGGAAAGCACTCCTATAATATTACTGTTTTCACAGAATTATTATCTTTATTCTTATTTTTATTCAAGTCAGGTATATTGACATAGTTGTCAACATTTTATGTTTCTCTTTTGAATATGTGTCTATATAAGGCACATATATAATCATGTAGATATCAGGTGACTTTCCATATCCATTTAAAAAGTCGTAGTATAAACTGTCAAAGTAACCTCGGTAAAAATATTAAATGCTTTGTTTACATGTGTTACATTAATTCATATGATAATTTTTATAAAGAACATTAATACCTTTATATACTGGCTTTGAAATAATTATATTACCCTGTTTTCAGTGAAATGTTTAATCAGGTGTCTAATGCAAAATTTTACTGTGTCAACTAAGAAAAGAAAGTTTCTAGTTTATTTATGTTGATAAATATGTTTTCAGAGATTGTATCACACAGAGATTTTTATAAAAATTGTCAGGCAGAATCAGTAGTCTTGACAGTCTGATTTGAAAGAGCAATTTGCAAAATGTAAATAATTGATAAAGTAGTGCATTGCAAATACAGTTTTTCAACCACAGCAGTTGGACAGCCCAACTCACATTTCCAAAATTTGTATTTGAAATGCCTGGATCTTCTTCTTGTCTTTGCATTCATCAGTAACTCAAGTGGAGGTGCTGATTAAAGTCACATTATTTATCAGACAAAGAAGATGCTCAGCACACATGCCACCTCGTTGTGCATCTTAGACACAGTGCAAGAAGGCCTGACCCTCACCTCCTACTGCTCTTGTTCTGTTGGAGCTGCAGGTGGTTGCCATGCAGAACAGTAGGGTACAGTCTGTAGACTGCATATGTTAGCCACGGGGGACTGGAATTTGTGTGTGTCTGTGTGTGTATGTGTGTGTGCTTATGCCTGGATAATATGGATCACTATTCTGAAGCTGTTACTGTCTTCCTCAGATCTGAGCCTCAGCTAATTTTTAGCCTCTTCTATACAATGGTTATTTTTAAAGCACTTTATAAGCATCTAATGTGTGTTTAGCAATTTTAGAGATTTCAGAGTAATGTATTAGTGCAATGTAGTGGAACCTCCATCTCCAAAACAAAAACAAACAAAACAAAATTCGACCAGTATAAGGGGATATATTTACTTGGTCTTAAATATTACACAATGTATATTCAGGATATTCATAATTCATAAATATATACAGGTTATGTTTTTATATATTAAAAAAAGGAAATGATTACAGGAAACATGGTCATAGTATATACAAGTTGTGTTTTTATGTATTGGCCAAAACAAGAAAAGAAACTTGATCCCAGTAAAACATGGTCTGCAGAGATAGGAATTTTTTTTTTTTTTTTTTTTTTTTTTGCTTTTTTGAGACAGGGTCTCGCTTTTGTAGTTGAGGCTGGCCCTGAGCTCACTATGTAGCCCAGGCAAGCCACCGCGAACTCAGCAATCCTCCTGTCTCCGCCTCCCAAGTGCTGGGATGACAGTCGTGAGCCACCATGCCCGACATTGTGGTATGCGGTGTTGATTGCTGGTGGGCGTGAGTCTCCACGCCCAGCATTCTATGTGATTACCAGGGATGGAACTCAGGACCTTGCGCTTGCGAGGCAGGCGCCGGAACCACTGAGCTAACCCTCCGGCCCAGAGATAGGAATTTATATTAGCTTATAATATGTAAGTCCAAGACTCTGTTGTTACAGTTAGGAAATAAAGACCATTACAAGAACTTAAATCAGTAGACTGGCTCCATCTTGACCTTCCAACAGTTTACTTTCAAGAGTGATAAATAGATTTCAGTGGTGGCAAACCTATGGCACGATATTACTGTATTTTTCTTTTCTTTCTTTCTTTTTTTGAGACAGGGTCTTGCTTTGTAGTTCAGGCTGGCCCTGAGCTCACTATGTAGCCCAGGGAAGCCTCGAACTCAGCAATCCTTCTGTCTCTGCCTCCCGAGTAATCCTGGGATTACAGGCGTGAGCCACCATGCCCCAGCACTGTGGTATGTGGTACTGATTGCTGGTGGGCGTGAGTCACCATGCCTAGCATTGTATGTGGTTACTGGGATCGAACTCAGGACCTTGTGCTTGCAAGGCAGGTGCTGGAACCACTGAGCTTAATCTGTGGCCCACTGTGTTTTTCTTTTAAAACAGTGTTAATGTATGAGTTTTTTCTAAACTAAATCCTCACTATTCGGGTATAATTGTGGCTTTGGCACTTTGCAATAAATAAGTGTATTTTGTTTTACAATTTGGGTGCTGCTTTCTAAAGATTTGCCATCACTGGAATAGATGGATAAATCCATGGAAAGATGCAGCTAATTTGCATGTAATAAAAAGTGTCCTGGCCCAGGGGTGGAGCAGACACTGTGCTGGAGGGTTGGGTAGAGCTGGCCTGTTACCCTGTCCACGGCTCCTGGGAAGGGTGTCTTTGAGCCTCGCCTTCACCCCAGGGACTAGCTGCAGAGTGCAGCTGGGCAGGGAGAGCCTTGGCTTTGGTCAGATATTCCAGGAACTCAAAAAGGGGCCCCGAATTTTTGAAAGCAGAAATGTATTATCAAACGTGATGATTTAGTTACCTCTGGGCTTGCTAATAGTTCTGAGTCAGTAAACTTAGCCCTTGTCAAGGAATTTGCCAGTGGATTTGTCACTTGAGACTGTGACAAAACTTGTTTCTGTGAGCCATCTCTTTTTATAGAATTGTTTTTCTTGGTCACTTGAGTTTAGACTTAACCTTGGGGAAAGTTGGCGTAGCCACTGAAGTGAGCATTCGTTGTTATTTCCTTCTATGGATATGTGAGACCTCTCGATTTACTCTTTAGGGTTTGAATCCACTCAGTTGCCCTGACAGTCAGAAAGAGGCTCTGAGACCACATCACAGAGCAGGTGAGGACTGCAGTGGAAATCTCCTCATGCCCACAGTGGAGACGTCAGCCTGGCATGGTGTTTGGGTGGGCTTCTCCTCTATAGTTGGCAAAAAAAAAAAAAAACAAGGTAGTTTATGGGGGAAAAAAAGATGGTTTTGACTTCATTGAACACTGTTTATACATCCTGTGGGAAGAATAAAGTGAGACTGAAGGGAACAAGGAGCTGGTGTGGAAAGTTCTCTGTAGTGCACAGCAGCGAGATGGCACCGTCCCAAACTTTTAGTTCTTGGAGGATCATGAGCTCAGTTTCTTTTTTGTTTGTTAAGGAGATTCCGGATTATAACAGATCCAAGGCCGGTTTTTAAAAAAAAATTTAAAAGAGCCTTGTCATTATGAATGATAGGCACCAAACCATCATTCAAAATACTTGCTTAGTGGTACTTGATAGATGTGATTGTGTGGGAGGAAAACAGACAAGATTCTCGTCTGTTCTTTTGGGGCAAATGATGAATAAAAGAGCAGGTAACTGTCTAGTATGGTAGTTGTTAAAAGGGAAAGAACAGCGATGTGTAGTAAAACAGGAGTGGAAAGGGCTACATTAGATGATCCAGTCAGGCCCTGCTGAGAAAGGAGGCAGCAGTTGAGAGAACTGAAGAGTACGGGGAGAGGCAGCAGTACAGTGAAGTCATGTACAGGACTAAGTGCACCAAATTCACTGTTCCAGTTCAGTTTTGATAGTAGCTACAAAATGTCCGTGTTCCAGGCTTTAAAGACATTCTGCTGAGATCTCACTTCTCCCAGGTTGTGAGGCCTTAAACTTTGAACTAGGAGAGACATGATTACATCTTCCAGAACTAGAAGCTGATTGGATTACAAAGCAGTATCAGTAACCCCTCACCACTGGCTGCATCTTTCTCTATTCTCTTACTTTATCTCTGTGGCACAGACCCATAACATACCTGTTTGTAAAACAGACAAATGCAAAAGACTCAGGTGGTTACTTAGGACAGTGGCTGACAGACTCTTCCCTTTTTTTTTAATTGAATTTTTTATTGGTACATTTTATATACACATCATGATCACGAACTCAACATTAAGAATTTGTACCAGTATATGACATGCCTTAATTCTCATTTTTTCCTATTCTCCTGCTCACCCTACAGCCCCGCTGCCCTCTATATACATATGCTTTGTTTCCTTTTTTACCGTCATATTTTTCTTTTCCCTTGTTACTTACACCTATCCCCCTTTCCCATCGAATATTTTCTATTTCACAATATCTATTGTACATTCTAGAATTCATTTACATCTTTAGATTCTCATAACCGAGAGAAGATATGGTATTTACAGATTCATAACCTATTTATTTCACTTATGAGTATGTCCTCAAGGTATGTCCATTTGAGTATAAATTACTCAAATTTATTCTCTTTTTTTTTTTTTTTTTTGAGACAGGGTCTTGCTTTGTAGTTCAGGCTGGCTCTGAGCTCACTATGTAGTCCAGGCAAGCTTCGAACTCAGCAATCCTTCTGTCTCTCCCTCCCGAGTGCTGGGATTACAGGCATGAGCCACCACGCCCGGCTCAAATTTATTCTTTATATCAGAGTAATACTCCATTTTATATTAAAAAAACAACACATCTTCTTTGTCCAGTCTTCAGTTGATGGACACTTGGGTTGTTTCAAGATTTAGCTATCACAAACTGAGCTGCTATAAATATGGATGCATGTATGTCTCTGTGATGTGAATCTTTGAATTCTTTCATATATATCCCTAGCAGAGGAATAGCAGGGTCAAATGGGACCTCTATTTCTAGTTTTTTGAGGAATCTCTGCACTGATCTCCTCAGTGGTTGCCCCAGTCTACATTCCCGTCAACAGTGGAGAAGGGTTCCTTCCTCCCTGCAGCCTCACCAGCATTTGTTGCTGGTTAATTTAGAAATAGCAGCCGTTCTTTGTGGAGTGAGTTGAGATCTCAGTGTTGTTTTCATCTGCATCTCTCAAATGACTGGTGATGTTGAGCATTCTTCATATGCTTCTTTGTTGCTTTTACTTCTTCCTTTGAAAAGTGTTCATTTCAGATGCCCATTTTTGAACTGAGTCTTTAAATTTGGGGGGACTGAGGTTTTTGCTGTGTTCATATACTCTAGATGGTGGCCTTTGTCTGAGTAATGGCTGATAGAAATTTTTTCCTATATAGTTGGTTGTCTTTTTGCTCTGCCGGTGGTTCTTTTGCTGTGCAGAAGCTTTTAATAGGCTGAGATCCCATTTGTTGATTCCTCCTGCTAGTTCTCGTGCTCTAGAGGTTTTGCTCATATAGGCTGTTAAAATACATTCACACATAGGTATATGTCCTTTGTTGTAGTTATGACTACATTAGTTACCTAGATCATAGATATTTCCAAAATAGACTGATTGAGTAGAAGGATACTAGCTGGAAAGTTGGCTTTGTCCTTTGATTATTGAAATTGTAAACTGTATATAAAATACATTAATGTTTAATGTGATAGTATGCAATGTTAAATATATTCTGTTGTTTTTCTTTTGTATGCTGTGTGTCCACCCCAGTATCTCATGCTTCAGCAAGGGGCTGTACCATAGAGCTGAACCCCCAGCCCTGAAATCTTAATTTTTAGTCATATATGTAAATTAGCAACACAGAGGAGCTATCAGTTTCAGGTTGAAATTAGATCCAGGCTAGCTACTGAGATTTGCAGTTTAATTTTTTCAGCTGATAAACTCAGTAACCTGTTCAGATGTTGACTCTGTTTTGCCATTGATGGGGAGTTTAAACTGTATCTTGAAAAGGAAGATTGTGGTAAGGAGGGGAATTTATTCCAGGGCCTCCTGTGAGTTTATTTTAAACATGGTGTGATTTACCTCCTGGCCTTTGGGGATGGTGATTATCACCAGTAGAAAGGGGCAGCTGTATCTCTTTCTCTTCTTTCTCAAGTAATTTTGAAAGTAGGTCACCTTTCTGTATAAGTCTTTTTTCTTACTGTATTGATATTGCCAGTGGCCATTTTAGCAATTCGTATACTACAGAGGCTAGAGTGGATGGATACCATATTTTCACAGAAATTCCTCTGTAATGTCTTTAGAAATGCAGTTCCAGAATACTGAAATTACAGATGAAAGCTCACTAGTATTAGAAAAGCGTGGTCTTCCCCCCTCATAGTTTTGATAGGTTGCATTTATTTTCCTTAAGTGGTAATGTGGTGTTGACTGCTCCATACAATGATATACGTCCTTTTCTGGATGACTTTGAAGTAGCTGTTGACAGCTGGTCTCTTGGCAAGATGACCGAGAGTTTCCTACAACTGGCAGAGGGTGTCTGTCTACTGCTAATACCCTCACGCTTGTTGCAGCATTCAGTAAGTGTCCGAGTCTGAGGCTGTTCGGTGTGCCTCTCGCAGGGTGGACGAGAGCAGGTGGTCAGCGAGGGACCTGCCCCCTGCTCCGTCTCGTGTGAACAGCTCTAAGCTGGGATTAAAACAACATACAGCTTCTTTGAGTTTGTAGTGAAATTTATTTTCTTAGCCACGATGGCTTGTTTTTTAAACTGTTTTGTCCAACATAGCTTTAAGTAAAGATGGTCTTCAGATTGCTCAGCCCCAAAGGACTCTGAAAACCTGAAGCAGAACTGGAGTAGTTCTTGGAGTTTAAGTTAAAATGTTTTTGATACCCTGGTTACACGGGGAGAAAGAGCAGCGCAGAGACTCTCCGCTCTGCGTCCTCATGGGAGGAACAGTTTTCCAATCCCTTGTAGGTAGCCTTCCAAGCTGCTTTTCTTAATTGATACTGAAAACTCAGATTGTCTTAGTTAGGAAACATTCAAGACTATGTATATGTCTGTTTTCTTACTTGCTTTTTTAAAAAAAATCAATCCTCATGCTTCTGCCTGCCGAGTGCTGGGATTACAGGTGTGAGTCACCACACCCAGCATTGTGGTGTGTGACACCGGGGTTTGAATTTGGGACTTTGCTCTTGCCAGGCAGTTGCTGGAACCACTGAGCTAAATCCCCAGCTCTTCTGTTTTCTAACTAAGAGATACTTCAGTCCATGTCTTATAAAAAATATGCATGCCGAAAGAACACTGAGTCAGACTTATTTCTAATTCATTGTGAGATTCTTGCTGTTTTTTAATGTTCTCTCTAGACAGTAGATACTTTCGGAAAGAATGTGTATTTCCTTACTCCCAGTTCTAGTGTAGTTCATCTCCAGCTGAACATGAAATACAGTATTTCAGTACAATTAATATTTACTGTGTATATAAAACTCAACTTTTCCCATCTCTTAGGGCAGTGGTGGTAAACCTGTGGTACATGTATTATTTAAGACAAAAAATGTTAATGCATGAGTTGTTTTTTCTAAACTAAACCTTAGTAATCAGGTTTAACTGCAGTGTTGACGCAGTGTTGAGTTGGCGGGTTTTGGGTTAGTTCGGGCGCTGGTCTCTAAAGTTCTTCATCACGTCCTAGAAGGTGTGAACCCATTTAGTCGGACATCTTAGTATCATGGGACAGTTCCACTGATAGACTGTAGAATCCAAAGGTTGACGAATGATCATGTCCCATATGATCTGAAGACACTTGCCTGATCTCAGCTATTAGAGCTTTTAAAATGTTTCTCAGGAATCAAAGATATGACTTATTTTCCACTTCTTTAGTTTAAATTGGATTTGTATTGGGAGATGAAGTGGTCAGACGCCATTAATTTTCCTGTTCCCACCCTTTCTGGGGCATCAGCCCTGTGGTTCTCAGTCAGAATCCTCCTGAGAACCTCTGAGTTCAGAGAACAGACAGGTTCCAGTTAACTTGCTTATTTGCACCTCTGCTTGTGTCCTGGTGAAATGGAGCAGCCTTCAACACGTGGTGTGACTTGCCAGGATAGAGGAAGGAAGATCCCTGGGTTTATGAAGCTAGGACTGGATGGTATGCCCCACATTTTTTGTGTATGTTTTTCTCCTTGAATTTTTCAAACGACTTCTTGAAAATGACTGAGTGCAGATCTATTAGAATAAAATAAACCTTTAGAATTCTTTTTTCTCTTTCTCTTTTTAAAGCAAACTGAACCTAGTAATTGTTCCCTCCTAAAGCGTAAACTGCAACCCAGAGATGTTTAAAAAAAAGCAGCTTTATTCCAAAGCGAGGCCTCTCATAGCAGTCTCTTAGCCCTTAGCATTTGTCTCTGAGTGGTAACTGACGTGACAGTGTCAGTAACGGTGACTCTTCACACTGTATTTCTGTAACTGTTGTACGTACCTGTTTTTCTTCTAGTTCTTTAAACCCAATGATTTAGACACTGTACTGAGAGAGTGTCAGCCTAGGAAGGGGAGAGGTTTAGGGAGGGACGCAGGTAGGTCTGACTGCACTTCTGGACTCTCCTGTCCCTTCTCTACCCTCTGTCAGCCTGTACGTCTTGCTTATTGTGCTAGGGAGTCACAGTCTGGATAGAAATACTGAAAAAAGGAAGTAAAGTGGAGGAGGAGCGTAGGACCTGTCAAATTCTGTAAAGAATACCTTCATTTTCTAGAAGGAAGAAACACAGATAATAGCAAAAAAATGGAAGACGAAACCCTCAAAGTCATTTGACTGAAAACATCCAGTTCGGTTGCTTCCATTTGGAGGCTGTATTCCGAGTTTTCCATCTATTCCCCGTCTGGCTTCTTTCCCGTCACGGTGAGTGTCTGATCTCATCCTCTCTGTTTGGTCCCCATTTGCGGCTCTGCTCCTTTCTGAGATCTCTCTCCATCCGGTTTCCCAGGAGCCTCCGGAGTTGTCATCCCAGTACACAGACAGGATCCGGTTCCCTCTCTCTTCCTTCCTTGTCAGTTAGCTTCCTGGGTTGATTTTTTTTTTTTTTTTTTTTTTTTTTGAGACAGGGTCTTGCTTTGTAGTTCAGGCTGGCTCTGAACTCACTACGTAGCCTAGGCAAGCTTCGAACTCAGCAATCCTCCTGTCTCTGCCTCCCGAGTGCTGGGATTATAGGCGTGAGCCACCACGCCCGGCTTCCTGGGTTGATTTTACCAGGCCCGTGGTTCCCTCCCGGACAGAGAGAAGGCTGGCCCCGCGCCTCCGACTGCAGGGCAGTGGGGCAGGTCGGACGTGGGTGAAGCCCCATACGCTGCAAGGTTTTGCGGGGTTCCTGAGCTTCGCTGCCTAGTCCAGTTCCTGAATCCTGCTAAGTGATGATTGTAACTAGTGGAATTCACAAGAAGAAATAATGTTGAATTTGAGAAATAAATAATAAATGAGTGGTTTCCTCTGTGCTGAGGATTTCTGATACTGTTCTTCATTAGCAATTTTAGCACGACTCATTGTTCAGATTAGTTTGATAGACTTAAATTTCTTTTTTAAAGGCTGAAAGAGAGCTTCAGCGTTTCTGCCTGCTTAGTTTGAGAAGTGCTTGCATTGTTTGCATTGGGTTGCTCAAAAGTCTAGAAATAGGGGACAAAACCGTGCTTCATCTGAGAAGAGAGCTGATGCGAAGGCAGAGGAGTGACTCCTCAGGTGCCGTTCGGCGCTCGAGGCTGGGACCTGTTCTTGTGGGCGCGGTGGGGCCGCACGTGCCTGTGGGGTTTGGGCACAGGCGTCATCGTGCTCCTGCTCCGGGAAAGCGCGCCGTGCCTGGCTCCGTGGCTGCAGAGCCTCGTGGCAGCTGCTCAGCTCTGCTAGGGCGGCACAGAGGTGGGCACAGGCAGCACGTGAAAGGCTGACCGCAGCTCATCTCCGTGACACGCAGTGCTGATTTTGTGACTGCTAGGCTTCGTGATTTGTAAAACAAAAGTCTCACCTGATTTGTTAAACTTTCCTTGGACTCATCACTAAAAACACCTACTTCCTCAGCTTTGAACTTTTAGGTCTAATTCGGTGATGATGTTTACTTTTTTCCCCTTTTTTGAAAAGTTATGTTTATTGAAGGCCCCTGCGTGTGCTGTTTTCTTGCGGCTGTGTCTTGGTTTCTGCACAGGCCAGGAAGTGTGAGCAGGTGTGTGTCTGTGTAGGTGTGCAGGGGTGAGAAGCATGTAAGGTGGTGCTGCAGGCAAACAGGTGAGTGATCGGAGCGGCGGGTGTCGTGTCTGCATTTGTCGGGCTTAGCAGGTGAGCCAGGGCGGTCCGGCCTGGGACCCGTGGGCAACTGGAGGAGGTGGGCTCTGCCTCCAGAGCCGGCTGCCGCCCGCTGATGCCATGCCTTGCCCCCGTCAGGTCGCACACTGGCACGAGTCTCAGCTGCTTTCTCCGCGGGTTGCCGTCACAGCGCTGTAATAGTTTGTCAGAGACAGAAAGCACTGGGCGATTAATGAGACGATTTATTCATGCAGTTGCAGTAGGAAGGTTCACAAATGAGCAGCTTCTCGAAGAAGAGGGAAGAACACTGGCTTTACAGAGCAGCTAAACAAGGGAGCCGTGGGAAAGGCAGTGGCAACATGAGATGCCGTCCTTTCTCCAGTCCCTCCGCACCTCCGTGACGCACCCGGTCGCGGTCCAGCCTTAGATTTCATGTCTGCGTCCACCAGCGACAGAGTGCGGCTTACCTCTGAGTCTCCCCCAGGCAGAGCTGCCGCTGTGTACCAGTGTCCTGAAGCGAAGTCCTTTAGACTCCCTCCCACCGTGGGAGGCGTGGGTGGGACTCCGATCCTTGGGCCGTGAGGAGGAGGTGGCTTTTCCACGTGGCAGCTGCATCGTGGTCATTCTGAGGCCTGGCACTGTGCCAGCAGAGGCCGCGGGGTGCAGTGCACCTGGCTTCCAGGCACAAATGGCTGTGTTTCCAATCTCACTGTGGAGCACTTCAGGTTTATTGACATATTAAGAGCTATTTTCTTTTAGTTGGTGACATGTGGTGCCACTTAGTAAAAGATATATAAGTACAATGATACTTCACATATGAAAGTTGTAAAGTTTCATGTGATTTATTTGTGAGAATTTGTTTTTAAAGCAAATTCTTATTTTCTGAATTTGGGGGATATCCCTTACAAATTCATGAGTTAGAGTTTCATTTACAGCGGTGCAGAGTAGATCAGACCTCAGCTTTCTCCGTCCTGATAGATGGGCACACATAAGCAGGGGTGGGGACGCGTGTGCTGCCGAGCAGGTGAGCCTGAGAAGCCCTGGGAATGCCGCCTCCTCACGCACTGGCTTCAGCACTCCGGAGACGGTGCTGGTGTGGAGGACGGCCCTGGAGGCAGCGTCTTGGGTGTGAAATTGGCACTGGTTTTGTTTCTGCTGTCCCATGACCTGCTTTATATTTAGATATAGCTACTTGAGGATTTCATTAGAAACTTATATTCCTCAAATATTGTGTGAAAAATATTTTGTTGTAATTTTGCTCTTCCGAATAGCTTGTCAGTGCTTTTCCTCATTTCATGGGGTGACTGAAAGACAGTTGGCACCACCCATGCAGTCAGTGTGCAGACTTTTCTGTCTTAGGCTCTGTGCTGCTGTTGGATATTCGTCTTTCTAGTTGGTGTATATGTTTTTAAATAGCATATCTTGGAATAATGTCTGTTCTGAAACCTCTTGGGGCAGCCTCTAACTGCTGACCCATTCGGGGAACATTTCTGGCATCAAAGAGGAGTACCATTTATGTCTTACTGCTTTGAAAGAAAAAGGGTTCAAAAGGGTCCTATTTTCCTGGTTTTGTCTGCTAACACTCTTTAGAAATTAACAACGTAGAATGATCATTTTTGAGCACTTACTATGTATGTGCCCTGTTCTGTATGTGAGTGTTTTGTGACATAAATATTTAAATTCTGCAGCTATCTTGTGTGAAACTTACTTTTTTTTTTTTTTTTTAACTGCTGTAAGCTTTGAGAAAAGCCCTAGAAACTTCAAGTGAGTCGCATAGCTCTCCTTGGGCAATTAGTGGCCAAATTTAGAATCCAAACCCACTTGAATTTTCTTAATTCATGTTCCTAATCATAACCCTGTAACTTGATGAATTTTAAGATTATTTTATGATGGTAATAGTGTTACTACTTTATTTTTATGCTTTAAGGTTTAAATTATTCATTTCTTTACAGTTTTAGGCATTGGTCATTTTTTCCATTGCTGGGTCAAAACACCTGACCCCTGTAACTTGAAGGAAGGAAGGTTTGTTTTGTCTCATAATTTTGGAGATTCTTATCCACGGTCATATGGGTCCAAGGCAGAAAATCATGGTAAAGGGGCATGGTCAACTCAAGGCTTTGGAAATCAGAGAGAGGGGAAGAGCCAGAGAGGAGAGGGCCCGGGACCCGCTGTAGTCCCCAAGGCCCAGCGACCCCCTTCCCCAGCTGGGCCCAGTTCCTAGAAGCCCCTTCGCTGTGGACTCGTGGGTGGGTGCATCCGTTCCTGAGGTCGGTGCTCTCGCAGTGCCGTGCCTGTGCAGTAAGGTGAGTCCCGGTCACCCGGCACACGCACCCTGTGCATTTGTTTATGCAGAGTTGTGGACTGTTGTTTCCTTGCACCATGTCCTAGTATCACATCCTAAATGAGCCTCCCTTTTGTATAATTATACATAGAGGATGTTCATCAGTTACTTACATTTTGTGTCATGTTAAGTGTGTTCCCAAAGAGAATTTTTTCAAGTTTTTCTCACTCAAAGCAGAGAGATGGTTTTTATTTTATTTATTTATTTTTGAGACAGGGTCTCGCTTTGTAGTTCAGGATGGTCCTGAGGTCACTATGGAGCTCAGGCAGGCCTTGAACTCACAGCAGTCCTCCTGCCTCTGCCTCCCGAGTGCTAGGATGACAGGCGTGAGCCACCACGCCTGACACTGTGCTACGTGGTTACCAGAGATTGAATTCTGGACCCTGCGCTTGCCAGGCAGACACCGGAACCACTGAGTTAAATCCCCAGCCCAGGGGGGCATTTAAAAAAAAATGCAAGCAGATCAAACTTCGATTATTTTAAGGCAGCTATAATTGGAGGCAGTTCCTAAGTGAGAATGAAGTTCATTAGGCTGAGGTAAGTTGCTCATCTGTAAGCTTTTGAAATTTTACTTTTTAACTCCTTACCACATGTCAGCTACTGGGTTTCTGGGCTTTTATGGTCATAATGGCTGTCTGGTGAGCGGGGACCAGCGAGTCCAGGGTCGTTGGTCATACAGATGACTTAGAGCCGGGGCAGATGGCGGTGGGACCGTACGTGTTCAGCAACATGAGTGACTCTCAGAGAAGTTCTCGCTAGAGCAGACCACACATTCACAGGCAGTGGCGGCTCCGTTTATGTAGCCCTTTGACGGTAATGCATCAATCAGACTGCGGTTTTCTAGTGTTGTAGTGACATTACTGATATACTCCATCATGTCACAGGGTTATGGTTTTTAATTAATTTATGTGTTTATTGGTATGTGTTCGCAATGCTTACATTTGCTATGGGGAATTAGTACATATATGTAACACGTGTGAAGTGTTTTTTCATCTTGTCTCCTCTAGGTTCTCTCCATCTCTAGCCCTTTCTCATTTCTAAGAGCTGTGTCTCGTTTCTTATTATCTAGTTTGCTTTACTTATGGTTGGGGCTTCTTAACCCAAGCTTCTGTGTCTGACTGAGTTTACCTAACACTGTGGCATCAGGGTCCATCCATTTTCCTGTGAGTGACTGAAATTTATTCTCCTGTGGCAGAATAGTGCATCATGGTCTGTAAATACCACATTTGTAATGCATCTGTCTGTTGGTGGCTTTCACTGAGGGGTTATTTTCTGAATCTTCCCAGTGTGGAAGATAGGTTTAACCTGGCAGATCTACTCGAGCAGTCTCATCTCCCCCAAGCTTTTGAATCCCCTCTTCAACAGGAAAGCAAGGAATACGGGGTATCTTTCACGCCTTCGTAGTGGGCCACCTGATCCACACTTCTGCCAACCAGCTGAATAGACTGTTCTATGTGTTGCCACATTAAATTTAGTCTCTGCTTAATAAGACGATGACAGAACTCAGCCTGATCAAGGTTTGTGGACAGAGTGGAATTAGTTCGAGGAAAGACAGCCTTAAGCGGGCTCCGGGGCTCTGAGATTTGTGACAGTGGGCGAGGTACTTCACACCTGGAAACAGACTCCCTGGGTTTAATCCAGTTAACACCCAGTATTGGGCAGTTTACTTGGCACTCCTCCACTTCTCTTTCCTCTTGTGCAACATGGAAATAGTTACATTTGCTTTGTAAGAATTATTTTGCAATGGAATGATGTAATGTGTAAAACTGAAAAAAGTGCCTGGCACATTATAAGCTTGGTAAACATATGTCATGATGTTTCTTGAGTGCCTGCAATATTCTAGACATGGTAAACAGGGTTTCAAACAAGATTTCCTAATGTCAAGTGCATAATCTTTCCCTTTCTAGAGTTTTATCAGTTTAAGGCAGCACTCAGCCTTTTTTAGCTCAGGGATTTGTTTTTTTATCATACAGTAAAGCCACCTGATTTTTTGGGCTTTCTTCTTTCCACATGGCTTTTTGAAAGCTAACCTGTCTGTACATGCTTGATTATACAAGTTCACAGCCACCCACCACTGCATATTTCTTTTATATCTCCCTCTATCTGAAGTGTCACAGAAATATCTTGAATGAGGATTTTTAAACAACTATTAAGAAAAAATTTGACGGTAAAAACAAAAAAAGCGTGTGTGTATAGGGGTAAGGGGCTGTAGGGAGGACAGGAGAACGGGAAACAGTGAGACCGAGGTACCTCTCGTGCAGGCACAGACTCTCAGTGTCGACTGTGATCACAATGTACACCTACAGTGTGCCCATAAACTCAATAAAGGGGGAAACTTCAGAGCACAGAGTTGCAAGTGACATTTTCTGTTAAATATTCTTTCACTCTTTATTTGTAATTATTTTCAAGTACATGTTTAAGTACATGATTACATGTATCATGGGGAGTTTTAATTACATAATTTCTTAATTCTTTTTAAATTTTTTTGTCTTCTACTTTTTCTCTCCTTGCATCTTCTCTTATTACCCTCGCTCATTTGTAAAAGCTTTATTTTCATTTTTTCCCTTTAGTTGTTTCCTCATTCTTTTCCTCTCTCTTCTCCCCCCTTGTCTTTTGCTCCCCTATCCATTTGTCAGATATTCTTTTGCAAATCCTCTGACAGCATCTCGGAGATGAGCTTGTCTCTTGGCTGCTGAAATGTGACTTCCTGTGTTACTTTCCCTTTGAGAGTGGTAAAATTGGATTCCAAACACTTCCAGCAGCTTTGTGATTTGTTGTTTTTAAAATTACTGAACTACTTACGTTCTGGAGGTCACTTCTCCTGTGACATAGGTAATGTCGCCTTGCTGATTAACGTTCAGAAGAATGAGGCCAAAGAGAAAGGCAGAGCAATAGATTCAGGATTATTCTGACTGTACTCAGTAGGTAGGACTAAACCGATGGTAGTAGGTTTTAGTTTTTTTGTGCATGTTGATGCACAAAGTAGGAAAATGTAAAGGCCGTTTTTCTGAGACAGGGCCCCCCAGGGTAGTCGAGGATGTCCTCAGAGTTGCTGTCCTCGTACCACAGTCTCCAGAGTGCTGCTGGACTTACAGACAGGCATCACTGTCCCAAATTAAGCATCACATGTTTAAGCAATATATATTTTAGCATTTTATAGTAAATTGCATTTCCCCTGTGATCGTGATAGAAATAACGCTATTTTTATACCTGGAGGTTAAAATACTTGCCAAATGGCAAGGATAATTTAGATAATTAATCCAGTGCCAAAAATAAGTACTGAGAAAAGTGTATCAGTTTCCATATGGCAAAAGAACATCATTACTGTTTTCTCCAGCATTCAAAGACAGGAGACAGATGCTATTAATAAAACATAATAAATTTCTCATGGTTGTTTCCAATAAAACACATTATTTCATGGTTCTATAATTTGAACTGTCAATCTCTTGTAGTATGCTTCTGCTGAAAATTCCAGGTTAGAAAAATAAGACGAGAAGTTTATTTATTACTAATACAACCCCTTTTGCTAAGTTGTGGAAATTGAATGAAAATGTGACAGAGAAAAACTAAAATGCTGTAATACCTGGCAATTATTTAAATACAATAAATCTGCAGGTGAGTCCTGGTTAGTAAAAGGAGGACTAAGAATCCCGGTTCAGAACTCCTGCCCTGCCTGGGAATAGGTGACCATTGCGAGGCTGGTGTGACTTTTGAACTTGTTATGTCCGCCTCACTGGATTAAGAAATGCCTACCAGAATAATAAAGAGCACTTCCTGATATATCTGTGTAGATGAAGGAGGAAGGATTTTAGGTTCTGAATGTAATCCCTTCCTCTAGGACTGTTCCTATGCATTGCTTCTTGGCCACCATTAACTAGATGACTTTGCTCTACCATGCCCTTCCACCATGATCTTTCTGCTTTGGAGCCAGATCATGTACTGATCATGTACTGAATTCCCTGAAACCGTGCATTAAAGAAATAATTTCTCCTTTAAGTTGTATGTGTGTTGTATTTTGTGCCTCAGTGATGTAAAGCTAATACAGAAAATTTGGTACCAGAGAAATCAGGTTGTTTCTTGTGACTGTATCTGACCATGTGGTTTAGAAGCTTCTAGAACTAGATGGTAGGAATTTAGAAAGATTTGGAAGAGCAGGATAGAACGGGACGTATAAATTATTTTACAAAAGTGTTTCCTGACCTGAGGAAGACTCGAAGAAGCGATAGAACAGCCTTTTTATGTACAGCTGTACCAAGCTGTCTTGGAAAATAAAAACTCTGTGATCTTCTGATGAAAACCAGAGAGCAACTTGACAAGGCCTATTTGTGCGCATTCTTGGGTTGTCTCTCTGCTCACTCCTTGTACTTACTGCCTGCTGGGTGTGTGCAGTCTTCTCCACAGTGTCTCTGCCGTGCTCTTTCTTCCCAGGAGCTAGCTGTGTCCTGAACAATGGGCCACAGTAATTCTCTCCTTCTTTAAATTTTGGGAGTCAAGTATTTTGTCCCAGTGCAAAGAATCTCACTGAGGTAGAGTTTGAGATGATCCCAGGTTTCATGTCCATTATTTACTTGGCATTTACTCATTTTCTCTATTTTGGTGTCAGATGTGTGACTTTGTGAAAGTGTGTTGCTTTTGAAAAAATACTTATATTTAAGACAGGGCCTCCCTATGTAGTTTAGCATGGCCTTAAATTTACTGTGTAGCCTGGGTGGCCTTAAACTCATGGTGATCTTCCTGCCAAAGCCTCCCAAGTTCTAACATTATAGGTTTGCACCACTTTGCCTGGCCCTGGGCTACATAGTGAGTTCGGGGACAGCCTGGACTACGTGTCAAGACCCTGTCTCAAAAAAAAAAAAAAAAAAAGAGAGCAGCATAAATTAACATACAAATAAGTTCTGTTACTCTGCTTATTTTATCAAATGCTGTAGTGATGTACTATAGACAGATCAGAGAACGTGTTGTGTGGTATAACAGTATTGCTAAATGATTGAAGTATATTTTTGCACTTGTTTGCATAATGTAACATATGCTTCTTCAGTCTATCAAATCGTATATGAATGTAGGATTGCTGTGTTCTCACAGAATCCTAATGTCACACTCAGACCAGCATAGCAAAAACTCGATCTCCAGGTAGCACCGGTTGGTTGGCGGGGCTCGGTTCTCTGTTCCTCAGAGCCATGGAGGGGCCAGCCAGAGTGCATGGAAAGCCCGCCTTGTGGCAGCCTCCCGCTGCTCTCGAGCACGCTGAGTGGTGTTTCTGTTTGTGGTTTGCCCAGTGACAGCTCTCCAAGTGCCTGCGCTGCGGAAATTCATGCCTGAACGACAGCAGTGTTACCCACGTCTGCTCATACTGTGGGCTCCTACTTCCCTTCAGATTTTAGGGTTTACACGTTCACAGTGGAGCTGTACTTTGTATTTCTTGCTGCTGGGCAACTCCGAACCACCAGTGGTACATGAGCGACTGTCCCTCTGGGTGGCTTTATTATTAATGTTATTATTATTATTGGTTTTTTGAGACAACTTCTCGCTATGTAGTTCAGCCTGGCCTTGAGCTCACTGTTTAGTCCAGATTGGCCTTGAACTTGCAACGGTTCTCCTTCCTCAGCCTCACAAGTGCTGGGATTTAAGCATATGCCATTACTTTTTATTAACTTTATTAGAAAGGCCAATAAGAGAGATGAGATCTTATTGTACCATCAGTAATACAGGCCTCGTGACTGTACAGTCATGTGTGTACCACCGGTAGTGTAAGCTGATGTGATCACGTTAATACATGAAAAGTAATAATGACCTCTCTTGGTGTTGAAACTCAACATTTTCTTTATAGGAGTTGGCTTTTTGTGGAAAAATTGGTTTTTATTTACTTAATTTTATGATTTGATGTTGACTACTTGCTCTTTCTTGGTAATGGGTATATTTTGTAGGTATCAGCCGAGACATTCTGGTGGAAATTAAACACTCAGTTGTCTGAATGTTTCACCCACGTTTCTAACTGTTTCCTCCGGACTGAGACAATGTAGATGACACCCGAAGGAGGAAAGGGTGATTTCAGTTCACACTCTGGGGAGGCTTCAGTCCATAGTCAGCTGGCCCCAGGGCAGGGCAGCGTGGCAGAGGAGGACCTGTTCATGCTGTGGGAGAAGACAGCAAAAGCAAGTGAGCCAAGCACGATGGGAGGCAGGTCCATAGCTCTCTCCGTCCCTTTTGTCTGACCCAGGCCTCCTGCCCCGCGTGGGTGGCATTTGCAGCCTTAATGCCAGCTTTGCACCATGTGTCAGTCCCAGTGTCCCACCTAGGGTCAGTGACGTCTGAAAAGCACCACCTATGACCACAGTAGGGTTTGGGGGCCCATTTAGACACAGGCCATAACATTACACTATGCCAAACATCTAAATGCTAGAAATTGTTCTCAAATTGCTTTCAGATGGTTAAAAATGATAAAAAGCTGAGACACTGTCAATAAGTAAACTTGCTTTTTTTAAAAAAAAAAATCTATCAAATGACATAGCCAGTCCTGGCTATTCATGATGCATTTCTTTGAACTTCAGGAATGCATTGTAGATTTCTAAAAAGAGATTCTTCATGAAAGAATCTGTCAGTCACAACAAAGGATGTAAAAGAAGCTTACTGGAAGCCAGAAGAGGCCAGCATTCATTGTCACCCGGGAGTCACTGTGCCCCCTGGTGGCCGTGTAGCGCTCTCTGCAGGAGTCCTTGTCACCGCCTGGTTGGAACTTTA
This sequence comes from Thryonomys swinderianus, assembly GCA_004025085.1. Taxonomy (NCBI): domain Eukaryota; kingdom Metazoa; phylum Chordata; class Mammalia; order Rodentia; family Thryonomyidae; genus Thryonomys; species Thryonomys swinderianus. The sequence goes on from PVIC010008543.1 coordinate 42,278, forward strand.
GCAATCCGGCAGAACATCTACTGCAATAGAAACTTTCACCTAACGTGTCAGCAGGGGTAGTCAAGATAAACTGTACCTAACTTACTATTACAAATGGAGTCCGCCTACTTCATCAGTCTCAGATGATCCAAAATCCAAACTCTGCCCCAACACGATGGGGCAAGTGGAAAGTTTGGTACCTGACTGCACGTGTTAAGTGCTGTCAGCACGCAGCACACTACAGTAGTGACAGAGGTTGTCTCTGTGCAGTGTTTGTAGGTATACATGAAGCATAAATAAATTTTAGAGTAGGACCAGAGTTCATTGTTCAAAATAAGTCTGTGTTTGTGCATGCCCATGTATGTACCTATGTTCAAAAATCTGAAAACTCAAATCTGAAATACTCAAGACCCTGTCCGTGTTGGACAAGAGACACTCGAGCTTGTGTTTTGTGTTTCCCGTGCATGGCACTGGTCCAGCTCTTGGGGAAACGTTTGTCAAGCCCGGCGGATGTGAGGCTGTTGTGTTCCGCACCCTTTGCTGACTGAAGAGCCAGCCAGGTGGAATAGGGGCACAGATGCTGTCCCGAGGAACTCCGCACCTGCCCCAGTCCCCAGCAGCCAGCCCAGACTGTCCCCAGAGCTGCTTGGAAGCATGCTGTGCTCCCGCTTGGCAGGAGGCCTGGCAGGGGGAGGCCCTGGCACATGCGCTGCCCCCTTTGCACTGAGTTTACAGACCCTTTGGATCTGTTCCCAGATCTCTTGGGCTGTTGTGTTGGCTGATGTCGTAATGCAGCGTGACCACCTGCGGCAGAAGCCCAGAGGAAGACGCACGGCGGGAGGGAGATGTCAGTGAAAATCGAAGATGAAGACTTTGAAAAGACTCAAACTATCACTGCGAATAACTCTCAAGTTAATAGGGGGTACAGATGGCTTTTAAAAGGTTTGCGGGAAAATCACTGAGATTTAATAGTCTATTTTGAACCCACTGAACTATTTTAAATTTTCATTGTTCCTCATGGAGAGTGTAAGTAGTGTGTTCCATTTGTGGTTTCTGTAGGAAATACCATTTCTTCTGGTCATTTGATCTGCGCTTAAAGAAAAGTTGTGCTACTTTGCAAGATTGGAGAGAGCATAACGGATAGGTTCAGGAGGATACACACTATTTTACCTGATAATCTACGCACTTCTACATATATTTTTTGATAAAAAATTAGCAGATGCTCTACTTCTCTCATTTCTAGCACCCAACAAAGCTCATGTCAGTAAAGCCTGCAAATAATGCACCTTATTTCCTGCCACCTTCAATTTAAAATATTCCCTTGCATTTTTCTTCTGCTGACACCAACATAAGATCTGTCTCTTGCCGCAGTGATTGCTGAAACATTTGAGATACTGCTTCCTCTTCACTTCTAATGTTTTTGCTACCTCAGGTTTTTCTTATGCCTGTGATGCATGCTGAATTGACACTCCATGTCCATTCATTTAGAGTTTGACAAATATAAATAAAATCAAAAGGATAGTAAGATACTATCAAAACTCAGTTAGATGCCGGGCCTGGTGGCTCATGCCTATAATCCCAGCACTCGGGAGGCAGAGGCAGGAGGATTGCTGAGTTCCAGGCTTGCCTGGGCTCCATAGTGAGCTCAGAGCCAGCCTGAACTACACAGTGAGACCCTATCTCAAAATTAAAAAAAAACAAAAACAAAAAAATCCACCTCAGTTAGACTCTCGGATTTTTAGGGTAACATCTCTGCAGTGTTAACTTGGTTTAGGATTTACATATCTCAAGTGGCCCCAGGGCCAGAGTGCTAAGCCTCCTGGTTCTGAGTTTGTGAAGATCAGAAAGTAGACAGTTCTTTTTAGCAGTAACCTCTATAATTTAATCCCCTAGAGACTTGTGCACACTATTATGAAGTCATGTTCACAAACTTAACTTCGGTAAACTCAGCAGCGGTCCTGAGGACAGGAGGAGACAGGTCCCAGCAGCGAGCCAGGTACAGTGGATGAGATGGGTCCCCAGCACACTCAGTAGGCCGGGTCGTTAGCAAAGCTTCTTAAAGGCTGAACTCACTGGGTTATAAATTCCCATTTTCCTTTTCAGTGCGCCTCAGAATGAACCCTCTTCCTCCAGAAATAGGAAGATGGCTTGACACAGACATTAGCCTAGATTAAGCACTGCAGCCATCTGACTCATTGGGGTTTGCTGGGGAATTCGTTAGGGCCAGACCAGCTGCTTTCGGGGCAGAGTTTGCTCCCAGGATTACACATGGACACAGTTCTGTGTTATAGAGGAAACCACAGCTGCCGAGTCTGTCTTTGCATCACGGTCCAAGGGGAGTGGCGGGAGAGGGCCACAGGGTGACCGTGCTCCCCAGGCTGCGCAGGCTGAGTGCTGTGCGCCTGACTTGGGCTGTTTGTCTGAACTGTCCACTGTAAAGGATGATCTTCCAAGGGTTGTTTTTGCGTTTTGTTGTGTATGCTCAATTACGCTTTCGCCATGAGAAGGGTCTTCAGTCCTCTGGGAATTGTAGTGCATTGATAAGGACTCATTTTATGTTGCCACTGGGTTAGTGTTGGTTAATAAGTTGTAGCATTTTAACAAAATGCTGTTAGAACTAACAAGTACATTGACAATAAAATACATTAAGGGGTGTCAGAATTTAGAGTTCTTTGAACTAGTTTGAAGGATTCAAAAAGGTGCACACTTTTGTTTAAAATGTAGTGACTTTTCTGTCAAATTTCCATATAAGCAAAAAAGTCAAATATATACAAAGTGAAATAATAAATGGATATTTAGTATATTAGCCAGTCACTGATATGTTAAGTGATTTCTAGAGACTTTTGGAGTAAAAGTTGTTATGAATTACTTTTTAAAGAAAAATGATCATGTCGAGCGTGGTGGCTCATGCCTGTAATCCTAGCACTAAGGAGGCAGAGGCAGGAGGATTGCTGAATTTGAGGCTTGTCTGGGCTACATAGTGAGCTCAGGGCAAGCCTGGACTACAAAGCGAGACCCTGTCTCAAAACAAAACAAAACAAAACAAAACAAAACAAAAGAAAGGGTTTCAGTATTTAAATTGTTGAAAATAGATCTTATCCTAAAAATACGTTATTTTGGTTAAATACAGCAATGTGAACCAAAGACACATGAATGAATGTAAACAGGATTTCAAACTAGCTACCTTTCAAAGATCTAGTAAACATTTAACTTTTTTGAAGTGTAATTTTTAGTTAAATTTAGCATTCAAATTGTACAATAAATAAACCTTGGAAATACCTTATTTCTAAATAATATAATTCTTACTAAATTTAAACCTATATAAATATATGAATCTGCAGCCTCAAACTAGAAAAATGGACAATTATTGGTACAGAAAAATGTTACTCTATACGTGCTGTATTTCTGTTCAGTAAAAGTACTTGTTAACAGGATAATCTATTAATAATACTTTAGCTTAGCAAAAACATTTTAAATAAGATACATTAAAACTTAACTTGGAGTCAGTTCTGTCCTCACTATAAATAAATTTCTCTCCGTCTCCTCATTTCCTTTCTCTTTTCTTTCCCTTTTTCATTTCCTCTCCTCGCTCCCCTCTTCCCTCCCTTCCTTTTCTTTCCTTACTTTCCCCTTCTTTTCTTGCCTCCAAAAATGTCATTCATTTTACAAAGCAGCAGGAAGCTCTGAGGAAGGCCTCTGTCGCGCGGCCCTCCTTCCTCTCCGTTCTTCGAGGCGCCCGGGGCCGTGCAGAGCACAGTCCCCTCGGAGGGGCCCGCGGTGGGAGGGCAGGCCCTTCCCGGACTGTGTGGTCAGAGTCCTTGCCCTGCAGGGTGCCCTGGCCTTCTGTCATGGTACCGAGAGTCACAGTGTCCACCATGATTGGCCAGCTTTTCTTCTGCGCTGCTACGTTCTAGGAGGCACTCGTGGGCCCCGTGGAGAGAGCCACCCTCGGAAGAGTGTACCTTGGAATATGTATGCGTTGTAAGCAGAAGGACATTACTGAGGAGCTGATAACATGGTATTTAATGATGATATTCTTATCTAAAACCGTACACAAGCTTCGGAAGTCTTACCAGTGTCCCTGCTTCTCAGCTCTGTGTCCCCTGTACCTGTTGGCTCCCCACTCCATCACGAGCTACAGGATGGCACGAGCCAGGGACCCCTCGCTGCTGTTAAGTCACGCAGTACGTCTATGAATCGTTTTATGTAGTCACGCTGTGTGCTTGCACCTGACGCCAGAGACGTGGCTGCCAGCCTGCAGTCCTACTGCAGGGTCGCGGAGCTGTTAGGAGGGGCGGTGGGAGGTGGGCAGACACTGGGTGGACCTTGGAAAGGCCGCTTTGCCCCCTGGCCACCGTGAGGTGAGCAGCCTTCTTCCCCTGCGTGCCCCGCGCGGGGCTCTGCCTCGCTGCAGCCATCGCAGTGACGAGTGGTCAGCGCGGACCTCATTACAGCGACCGTCTCATAGGTTAGAACGCAGCCGAGGGATTCCTGTCCCTTAGTTACACGGCCATTGTAAGGCTGTAGCATGGTTTGTTTACCATGATGCTGGAGTAGTTGTAGAATTAGGCCCTGTATGCAATATTACATGATGATAAAGGATCATGTTACTGATGAATCTGTTTACTTTGCTTTATTATCTTGGAGTATACTTCTAAAATGATTCCTGTGAAACAGCGTGCTGTGCTGACCCTGGCTGCTGCCCCACACAGCTGCCCTCCCACTTCCCTTAGGGGGCGCTCTCTCTCACTCTTGCCGTCACCTCCCCTTGCTCTCCTTGGCGTGGCCCTAGGCAGAGGTGGCTCTGGCCGTACACTTGGCACGAGAGGCAGTGGCTGAGGGAGGGTGGCCCGCATAGGTTTTTGTGAGCACATCCTGGCATGTTTGCACAGTGGCAACATTGCCCGACTGCACACTTCTCAGAGTGTCCCCGGTGTTAAATAGCACTTGACTACGTTTCTAAAGATCTCTTTGCGTTCCTGTGGGTGGGAGCTGGGGTCTGGTCAGAGAAGGCCACCTCCTCCTGAGCACGTGAGAGTCCAGGGCTTCAGTCACGCCTGACTGATTGCACCACACATTTCTCTGTGTGTGAGTGTGTCTTCTCTGTCTCTGTCTATAGTGGGTAGGTAAAAGTAAACTAAAGCATCATTGTCTTTAAAAATCTAAAACCAGGGTGCCGGATGTGGTGGCTCACGCCTGTCATCCCACCACTCGGGAGGCAGAGACATGAGGATTGCTGAGTTCAAGGCTTGCCTGGGCTACATAGTGAGCTCAGGGCCAGTCTGAACTACAAAGTGAGACCCTGTCTCAAAAAAAAAAAAATCTAACAGCCAGGGGCAAAGGTAATTATTACATCTTTGATGACCATTTGATAAATGTTAGCTAGTTATTTGGGAGATAAATGCAGCTTTTCCTTATGGTACAATATGGTCTGTTTCCTTATGGAACAGATGTTACTGTATTTGTAGACACAACAGCAGATTATTTGAATAGCATAATTTGAAGTTTCTTTTCATATTATGTTTAAAGATCAGATTAAAACATTTTGAGTAAAATTTTAAAGGATTTATAGTTTACTAAAACTTGTTTTAATTAAAATACATGCCATAAATTCATTCCCTTTTTTTCTTATACTGTTTTATTTTTAGGTTTTTATTAGTTCATGTTTGCAGTTCATGTATTTTACAGTCCTCTTGGGG
>PVIC010008544.1:0-47928 GCA_004025085.1 Thryonomys swinderianus
AGAAAGAAAATAAAAGAGCATGTATAAAGGGGGGAGGAGGGGGGAGTGGGTAGGGATATGGGTAAAAATGAGAATTAACTTGTGGCATATACTGGTACAAATTTCCCAATGTTATATGTGATTTTGAGATGTATATAAATTGTACCAATAAAGAATTCAATTAAAAAAAAAGACTTAAGAATTGTTTATCTGTGGAATTTTCCACTTAGGGTCTTCAGAATCTAAGTGAACTGGTTCTAAGTGGTTGGCTGCAGGTAACTGAAGCCATGGCCAGGGCGTATCTTACAACAAGGTCTGGAAGGAGCTGAGCAAAGTCCATCCTCCGCCAACAGACGGAGGGCACTGAAGTGGAGGATGTGTTATAGCTGCAGATACCACTTGCCGCTTAAGATTCACAACGCTTCTTGAAAACTTACCGGGAAGGTTTGATGCTGTTGCACCAGTGGGCCGGTGTATCTCAAACTCCGTCCACTTGCATGGCACTGGAGCAGTGTTCCAGGCCGTTGGTGCCCTGGCACGGCGGGCGCTCAGCACATGCTTGGACTTCACGTCAACGCCAGCCACCTCCCACACTGTCCTCACCAAGGCCTCCTCAGGTCGCCCTGCAGCGAGACTCAGCCTCGTGAAGATCATCGCGCCTGCCTTCCCGGTCTTTTGCCTCGGCCAGACGGCTCCCTGCGAATCCCAACGAGCACTCGAGCTCCTTCTCTGCGTCCTGGAAGGACCGGTGCCAACTTACCGTGTGGAGGCTGCTTGCCTTGTCTCCTCCGGTGTGCGGTGCTGCGCCCAGGTAAACCACCCATCTGAGCCTTGTCCCTCTCTGCAGACAGCGAGGGATCCCCTAGCACACGTCACGAGGCGGCCTGAGTGAGGGCCTGAGTCCTCTCAGTCCACTCTTCTGTCCCCAGAAGCTCCTGACCAGGAAGGGCCTGCTTCCTGTACAACCAGAGCCCGGCCACGTTAGCCAGCAGCTTCGCCTTCACGTCCAGAAGCAGTGGGCCGGGCCCTGGTCCAGGCCAGGCAGATTTGTTATTTTCTAAACAGTTTGGGGAAAGGCTGCCTCCCAGACTGGAGCTGGTTTACTCACTTGGCCCAGTGGCTGCCGCATAAGGCACCGCCCCACCATGTGATTTTTATACTGCAGGGTGATGATTTCCGCATCTACATATAAATAATGTCTATTTATCTTTCTGATTCTTGTAAGAAAACCCAAAGCCACAAGATCGTGTTTGAAGCTCCAAAGCCGATGGCTTGAGGTTTCCCTCCTGTAGCTTGTTCCCCTCCAGTGACACAGGACACAGCTCCGCTAGTCCGAGGCCGAGGCAGGGAGTGCGGGATGCAGGACCTGCCTTGCTCCTGAGGAAAACCCAGCGGCTTCCCCCCTGCAGGCTGGATCTGCGGGGACCTGCAGGGCGCGAGCCGGACCTCCTACCTGCCCCGCTCTCCTCCCACGAATTCCGAATCCTGTCTCAGTCCTGTCTCGGTGAAAGCACAGCCAGCGGCGAGGCTCTGCTTCCACGGTGGAGAAAGACAACGCACTGCGCATGTGTGGGTGGGTGCGTGCGTGCGTGCGTGCGGGCTGCGTAAGCAAAACCAGGGTGTCCTCAGTAAGACGCCCAAGGTCTTATCAAAAAGTGTCTAAGAATAAACAGGAAACAAGCAGCTGGAAACTTGGGAAAAAGACTTTTCTTTGTGCACATCAACATTATAATTAAAATGTTAAATTTATTTACATGTACAGCTGGTCCGACTAACAATGGTGTAAATCAATGCCCATTCAGTGGAAATTGCTGGGAAGTTTGAAGGTGGATCTTTTCCCAGGCTAGTGAGAAGTCTGATGACCCTCCCTGGGCAGGGAAGCAGCAGGCTGAGGCCCCCACCTTAAAACCTGACCCTTGCAGTGTGCTGGGCCCTGAAGTGGGTCATGTGATAGGGAAGCCGGGTTGCCTTTGTTTTTGAACCGGGAATTGCACTCACCCGGCCCTTCTTATTGTTTACTTTGAGACTGGGTCTCACTAAGTCACTAAAGTGCCCGAGATAGGATGAAACCTCCTGCCTCAGCCTCCTGGAGCACACCCCCACAGCTGGGTTAGGTGCATTTTCAGCGTACAGTATTGCCAGTTTAGGAGGGGTCTATCAAGACGCCCCAGTGGAAGGCAGCGCCTGTGTGCTTGTGTAGATGTGGCTATCTCAGAAAGACCCTAAGATTCTGCACGGGGATGACGGCTTTCGCAATGGAGTGGGCAGGAGGGAGAGAGATTGCTTCACTGCGTGTATCTGTGCATAAAAGCTGTCGCATATCTCCAGTGAGCATCAGTCCACTAAGAGCAAAGCTTAAAAACAAATAATTTTTTTAAAATCCTGGAAATTGACACAAAAGCTCCCCATCAGGAGAAAAAGAAAGGCAAGCCAAAGCGACTTGCAGGGTTCTGTTTAACACAGCACAGAGGAAGCTGGGGGCCAGGGAAGCACCGATCGGCTTGCAAGAGGCACACGGGGCAGCCCTGCTGTCTGGGAAGGCGGGCCAAGGGAGGCTGGCTTCACGGATAGCCTGTGGCCAGGCCCACGGCAGGGTGTGACCACCACCTTCGCAACTTGAGGCCCCTCGTCTAGAGACCACCGGGAGCCCAGGAGCGAAGTGGGGCCATAACCTGCCCTTCCGGGAGGTGCTTAGCACTCTGCTGGGCCAGGAGACAAGGCAGAATTTTGAGTGGGAGGACTGTATGTCTTAGGGTAATCTTCCATGAGAACTTCATCTGCGGCCCGAGGGTTACATCCAGGGCCTTTGCCCTGAACTACATCCCCCGTCCTTTCGTTTGTTTGTCTGTTTGTTTCATTTTGAGACAGGATCTCACTAAGTTGCTATGTTACCCACACTAGGCTGGAATTTATGACCCTCCCGCCTCAACCTTTCAGAATGCTGGGATTACAGGCGCTACCACCACACCCAGTGGAGAGTTATTTCTTTAAAAAGTAGCTTTAGACAGGCTCAGTGGCAAGTGCCTATAGTCCCAGCTACTTGGGAGGCTGAGGCAGGAGGATCACTGGAGTCCTGAGTTGCAGACCAGCCTGGAAACAGTCTCTATTTCTTAGAAAAGAAAAAGTACGTGAGACTTGAATAGAGAGCTTGACTCGTGTGAGATTTGAACAGAGAATTTATGGTTCTTTCCTCTGTCCATAACCTCAGCACAAGGACTGTGGATTTCTGAAGTACAAACCCTTGTCCTCCGCTGACCTGCTGCTATCCTTGTCTCAGACGGAAGGAAAGTCGGGATGTCTCCTCCCACCCAGAGATCCCAGAACACTTGGGTCTTCAGCTCGTCCGGGTAAAATGTCAGAAAACCTCCGACAACTGAAGAAGCCCGTTTCTCCAGCGCCGCTCTCAAGGCAGCCCGCCCAGCGCTGCTCCGGGTCCTCAGGACAGTGTCCTCGACCCACCCACCCCCGCCCGGGCCAGTCCGCGGACTGCGCGAGGCCCGCCCTGCCAGCCGTCAGCCGCACGGCCTCCCTGCTCTGTCCTGCGTCCCGCGGCCTGAGAACGGACCAGCACGGGGAGCACACGCCTGCTGGAGGCTGCAGTCCTACTGCGCTGCGAGGTCCCGGCGACCTGCGGACCGAGCCTGAAGGGGAGGCCGTGCAGAGGCCGTGCAGCCCGGGGAAGCCGGGAAGAAGTCGGACTCGGCAGCCCTTTGCTGCTCGCCTGTTACAAAGCCGGAGAGATTATGCCTTCACTACATGCTCCTCGTGCTGAGAAGCTTCGGTCATCTGCGGTGGCCACGCGAGTCTAACGCAGTCTACGAAACACGTGTCTGTCCCTGAAAATAGTGAGGCGGTGCTCTTCCGGGGTGGGAGGGCTCCGCGGGCTTCCGCGGGTCACCAGCTCGCGCTGCGTCTCGGGCCATCCCTGGCTTCTCCCGGGGCTGAGGGGCGAACGTGGGTGGGGGTCACCGGGATCCGGAACGAGGAGGGGCTGCCAACGAGCTGGGGCCCGAGGCGTTGAGGCGGAGGGCCGGACTGCCTCCCTCAGGCCCTGGCTTTCCCCTCAAAGGAAACGCAGCAGACATTTAAATAGCTCCAAAGCAAACAAGACACCCGGAGGGCTCTGCTCTGGCCCGTCCTCCGTCCCTCACCGCTGGCCAGGCGGTGACAGTGGCAGCCCCGCTCAGAGGGGACAAGGCTGCCCGCCCGCTGCCCCCAGACCCAGGGCTGCTTCTCTAAACTGCACAGTCAGGCACGTGGGGTGGTCTCCCCGCCACAGCTCACCGGGGCCATGGCCCTCACCCTGCTCCAGGACCCGAGGGAGCAAGCCAGGGTGGTCACTGACTCCCGCTCACAAGGAACGTCTGCTTCTCCGAGAGAATCTTTGTACCTTCATTCACCCCCAAGCCCCAGTAGTTTAATCGGATGCAGTATTTTCATCTAGGCTTTGATGAGAGCTTAAATAACATCACTGGCAGCGAACCCTCCGCGTGCCCCTCCCGCCTCTCCACCCCGGGGTCACCTCCGTCTGCTCTGCAGCTGCGGAAGCACCGAAGAGCTCCCTCTAAGGTCAGCTCTGAGTGTGGGGAAGAAAAAGGAAAGTTGTACCTGACTCTGGTTTTGTTCTGCCTAGAATTGTTAATAGAACTGTGGTTTCTGCCTTTCTTTTGTGATGTTGCTTTCCAAATTTAAAGTCCTCAGTGACTCAGCCTCTGCCAGCCTGAGAAACAGAGTCCTGCCTCAGAAGTCAGGGCGCAGGCTGGGGACGGCCTCAGAGGGGCACAGGGCATGGCAGGCCTCCCAGGGCCCGGGGTGTTTCCGTCCCTCAGGGCAAGGTGGCCAAGGCGCTCTCGCCCGGCGTGCCCTCCCTGGTGAGGCAGTCCACGCTGGGCTCCTGTTAAAGGACACTGCAGGCCCGGCTTCCGGTCCCCGTGTGTCCCTGCGGGCTCCGTCCTCAGAATTCGGTCCCAGCCTCTCCTTGGACGGTACCAGTGGTGCCGCAGGCAGGGGGTTGTCTTGATGTGGGTGCCCTCCTGTGTGCCTCCACCCTGGGCACCCGACACACCCTTCTCCACTCCAGAGAAGGCTGATGGCACAGCCCAGTGCTGTGACCGACCACGGGCTCCAGCCGGGCCTGAGCCAGCAGGGACCCGAGGCCACACGCCACCGTGCTGAGGTCTGCACGGGTGAGGGTGTCAATGTGCTGCGGGCTGCGTCTGAGGTCACCAACGCCCCAAGCAGCCCCGGACACGTCCCCATGTCCACACGGGCGGAGTGAGCTGCCTCTGCGCGTCCTCTGCCCAGTGGTCCGCTCCACTGTGGGCGAGCGGGTCTGGCAGTCCGGCGACGCCAGGGAGAGCTGCAGGATCAGAGGCGCTGCTCACCGGGAAGCAGCGCTGCCGGCGCCTCACGGGGGCAGAGCGGCCAAGCGCACCAGCGGGGAGCCCCCCCCCCAGACCCGACTGTGGCTCCAGGGAGGACGCCGAGTCTCCGGAGAGGGTGCGCTGGCACTCGCCGCTTTTCCCGCCTCCCTGACGCGGCCTCGTCGGGGCTGCCTCCGTTCACGGGCGCAGGCAGGGCTCTCTGGCTCTGCCGCCCCGCGCCCGGCGCCGCGTCTGCAAACAGTGGACGCGAGACCTGTGTCTAGACCCGCCGCGGTGCAAGGCAGCGGCTCCATGTTCGGTGTTGAACAAACCAGCGCGAGGCTCTGCTGCGGCTCGGGGAGTGGGCGCAGCCAGAGGAAGCCATGCCCAGGTAGCAGGGCTCTGCCCGCCTTCCCTGGCAGGCCTGCTCTTTAGGAAGGACGTGGGGACTTGCTTTAGGGCATGGATGGATTCTGTGAGGCCTTTCAGCTGGAGGCCTTGCCTGCGCCGGCACCTACGCCCGGAGAAGGGGCAGTGGGGCCACGACTTCCTGCCTGGGCCCCATGGTTACCTAGCGACTTGGGCCTCCTGGAAGGAAGAGGGTCGCGGGGCCTGTCCTGTGGTTGCCAGCGGGAGGCCTGTGCTTCACCCTGATGGCATCGGTGCCCTTGTCTGTGGCCCGGGGACTTACTTTGGCCTCTGGGAAGAATAACAACGTTTGATTTAAAATGTTATACTTCTGGGGTGAGGGCGGAGAGAAGGGCCTGCGACTGGGGTGCAGACAGAGGCCACGGACGGCGAGGGGCATCTGCGCGGCGGAGTGGGAGGCTCCAGAGATGGGGGCCGCTCGTGTCTGTGTGCTCACCTGTGCTTCTGTGCGAACATGGTGCCATGCATGCTCAGGCGTGCTCCTGTGTAAGCACGTCTCCACGTGAGGGCTGGTGCTCTCCACAGCGCCCTCCCTGGGCCTCGCGGTCTCTGGGTGTGAATTCTGTCTCTCCGCAGGAGTGCTGTGGACGTTACAGTCTTTTCTGCCTCTACCACCGTGGCCACCACAGCAATGAGCGCTGGGCAGCTGCCTTCCGGGAGGCCTGAGGGAAGGTTGAGCCAGACATTCTGTATCCTGGGTGCAGGTTCATCCGCCTGGCATCGTCGGAGGAGCCTCAAGCCACCCAGAGAGGCGGGTGTCAGGGTGAGCTGAGCGGGCGGCCAGCTGTGCGCTCGGCACTAGGGGACCCTGAGCCAAACACACCCGAGGCTGCGCTTCTCCTCCGTGAGCTGCCATCCTCCGAGGATTTTAGCAAAGCTGTCAGCAGGATCCTGCGCATTCGGGGGCCTGCGAAGGAACCAGGCCATGGGAGCTGCCTTCGGGGCCAGGGTGGACCACAGGGCGCCGTGGCCACGAGCATCTTCCGAAACTCCTGTGCCGCCAGACATCGTCTCAGGCTGCCAGCCCGCTGTGCCGAGCCCGTCAGCCAGGAGCAGCACCTGTTGGGTGACTCTGTGTCACTGGAATCGGATCCGGAAGGGAGCCTCCCGTCTCGGGCTCGGGGGGCAATTCTGCGCCTTCCAGGGGGCAGCTCGGCGAGTGCGGACCATCCGGGACCCTGGCCCCAGCAGTTCCTGCTCAGCGCTAGCTGGCAGCAGGCCCCGTGCACCAGGACACAGCCACGGGCCGGGTCCTCCCTCCGTCTCGGGCCGGGCTCGAGCCGCTGGACAGCTTGCCGGGGCCGGGCCGTAGCTCAGCCCTTGGGCTCTTGCCTTGCACACGTGAGGCCCTGGGTTTCGCCCCCAGCACTGAAAACAAGGCAGTTTGTGATTCCGGATGGTGGTGGCGCTGCCAGCTCCTAGAGGTGGTCCTGCTGCCCAGCAGTCACCTCCCACTGGGCGAGAGACGGCGGCCCCAGGAGGCTGTGCCAGGCCGGGGCGGGGGGGCCTCCGGGAGGACAGCCGTGCCTCGCTGGCTCCAGGGCTCCTCTGTGGGCCCCTCCGCCCCCTCGTGGAGACGCCGGTGGCCCCAGCGCTGGCGCAGAGTATGGATGCCCGCACTCTTCACACAGGGTCACACGGCTCCCTCGGGAGCCAGGAAGCTGAATATTTATCATTCGGGTTGCTGTGGCCTTAGGGCTCTGAGCTCCAAAGGAACTTCCATGACTTTCATTTCTTTCCCTGAAGAGCTTAGCGTCTGTATGGCATGGCCTCCCTGGCCCAGTGTCTACATTTGTGGTCTTTTCCCTTGTTAAGATAATGTTTCATAGAGGCAGGTTGGGTAAAATGTACTTCCGTCCTGATAAAATATATTAAAATATATTTCCATTCTAACGAAGCCACCAGTGCCCGTTTTGAACGAGTCACCGTGAGTCTGCAGAGGCCTCCGTGGGAGGCGTTTGTTCGTCCCACCAAACGGGTGCCCTGCACAGAGAGCTCCCGGGAACCGGCTTCCTGCCCACGGCAGGGCCTGTGAGTCTGCTCGGTTCTCGCCAAGTTCCCAGGCCAGCTCAGAAAGTGCCAGGGAGGACCAGGCTGGAGCCCGGAAAAGCAGGGCCCGGCGTCTCTCGGCCTCACTGGCTGCAGGGGCCTGGGGTAGGGGCTCCCCGAGTTCGCAGGGTGCTTCTGTCCACCACCCTCTTCTCTCCCTTTCTGCTTTCTTCCTTTTCCTTCCCTCTCTCCCTCCTTCCTTTTCTCTCTCCTTCCGTTTTTCCTGCTTCTCTCCCTCTCTTCTGTCTCCCGCCTTTCTTTCCTTTCTTCTCTCTCCATCTCCCTTAGTCTTTCTCTCTCCTTTCTTCCTCTTCATCTGTCTCTCCCTCTTTTTCCCTTCTTCTCTTTCTTTCCTCTTACTCTATTCCCTTCTCCCTCCCTTTCTTTTCTTTCCCCTCCCTGCCTCTGCTTTCTTCTTTGCTCTCTCTCTTCCTCTTCTCTGTCTCCTCTTAGCCTCCCCTCCCCTGTGTCCCCCCATCCTGCCTGACCCTTTGTACCTAAGATCATCACTGCTGTCTCCTGAGGCTGTGGCCCCTCCTTGCCTACTGTTCTACTTGGAGAACTTTTAAAATCAGAAGGGAATCTCCTCCCCCTCAGGCCCCTTTCGTTTGGAGAACTCTGACATCGCCGCTGGAAGTACTAAAACGAATACAGTAGGGAGACTGAGTGGTTCTGCCAGACTTTCCTCTGCCAACATGTACCAACCTCAACCAAGCACCCCCAGGGCTTTGCATAAAGATGGGAGATGGTATATTCTATCGTGGGGTTCAAAATTAGGCCTGGTGTTTTCCCAGGGCCAGTAATCAGTGATGGGGTCACTCGGGCGAACACACCGCTGTATTTATACGCACGTCTGCCCCTCAAGCTCTCTTCCTGGAGTCGTGGTTTACAGCGCACGGTCCCTGGACCACTGGGCCCAGGGGCAAACAGACCGGGGCCACCTGGGAGTAGTTCTGTTTGCTGCGTCCCCCCACCTCCCCTCTCTCCCTCTTTCTCCCCTCCCCCCTTGGCCCCAGGCCCACTGAACTGGAAACTGGGACAGGCCTGCAGCCTGTGATTGACAAGCCCTGAGACTCAGATGTCCTCTGGTTTGGCAGTTACCTTTGCCACGTCAGACACAAACTTCTAGGCAAAGTGGATGATACACGCACAGAATGAACCTGAATCTGAAGACAGATGGGGTCAAAGGCCAGAAGCCGTGCGCAGCGCAGCTCTGTGGACAGGCCGAGCCCTGTGCCTGGTGTCTCCAGGGGCCCATGGTGTAGGCGGGTCCCAGCCCAGGAGTCACCGCAGGGTCTGCAGGCCCGAGCATCCTCCCAGGGCGCCCCTTTCCGCTTGCCTGCCGTGGCTGTCTGACACAAAGTGGGCAGCGTCCCCAGCCCCTAGCCCACCGTGCCACGGGCCACGGACAGAAACCTGCCAGACTGGGCGAGCAAACCTTTCCTCTTCATGAATGGGTCACCCGAGGTGTTTGTCCTAGTGACGGAGCAGGGACACAGCCTGGGGACGAAGGGCCGACCACCACCAGGACCAGGAACATAACAGTCCTGGGTATAAACTGAGTGCGCCTGGTTCCCCCCTCCTTTACTGTGTGGCCCTCAGTGAAAACAAACAAAAACAATAAATCTTCCACAAAAGAGTTGTCTGGCTTTTTATGCACTAATTTTTTTTCTGTCTATAAGAAAACTGAGTTTTCAAAATAATTAATGAAAAGGCTGGGGTATGGCCTGGGGTGTGGGCCTCACTCTTTGGGTGTGCAGAGATCTGAGGCGTCCCTGGCACCCACAGTGGGGAGAAGTCGAAGACTTTACCCTATTAATTCACCCTGAGTTAACAGGGAATTTACTCTCCTTCATTCGTTTTCGCTTCTACAGCCACAGCACTTTCTCAAGATATATCCAGCATTAGAGCGACATTTAGAACTAAGCGCCGCATATTATTAGGAAAGGAGAGTCTGGAAGGAAGAAGGGAAATGAAATGCGTGTGAAGGTGCCTGTGCGTGCCTATCTTCGAGGGAGGGCGGTAAAACACTTGATTACACCCGGAGGAATCCAGCACGGTTTGGATAACCCCGCCGCGAGGCTGCGCGGAGCTTCGGCCGCCAGGGGGCGCGCGGCTGCCCTGTGGGCCGCGCACAGGCGCGGAGTTTCTGCTTTGAGGTCCTGTCATTCTCTGTATAAACAAGTTACGTTCGAGTGTTTAGGATATAAATTACGACCATGCCGCTGCCTCGGGAGGAATGTAAACACAGCACTGTGGTCGGAGCACACTCTGGACTGACTTCATAATTTATAGCAGGCCCCCGAGTAGCTCTGGTATAAAAGACAAGGGGGAAAAAAAAAGAAAGGAAAAAGCCGTATTTAAGTGCAAATACAGAGACAAAAATATTTAAATCACTGCTTAATTCTGGAAAATACGGAAAGGAAGACTAAGAATTAGGAAAACGGGAAAACAAGATGCTTTACCCCTAGCTTGTGTCCAGCCTGGAATTTAGGGGGTCGGAAGCCAAGGTGAGTTTCTCATTCCGGAGGGCAAAAGCAGCGGCGGAAGTAGAACAGAGATCCGGCCCTGAGCAGAGGGAAACTGGCACCTGGCACCTGGCACTGGCGAGGGCTTCGTCCGCGGGTCGGGGCTGACTCTGCGCCCTGCACCCTGCGGCGTCCTGTCCTGCCCTGCGGGAGCTAGAGAGGACAGCGCGGCAGGGGCCGGTCCTGGCTCTGCACCCTTGAGGGGCCTCTGCCGGGGAGGGAGCCGAGGCAGAGCTTCTGGGGCACAGAAAATGCAAGAGCCCCAAACCTGGATTTCTCAGGCCAGACATCGCCTCCTTCTCTCACCCGGCTTTCTCCTCACTGTGGCTTCTGTCCAGGCAGAGAAAGTGAGAGAAAAGCAGAGGACGAGCCGAGACAGCGGCTCTCATCGCTGGCCCTTGAGAGGCCGGAGCCGGGCCCGGGTCACGAGGGCGCAGACCCCACACCGCGCGGTGACCCCGCGAGGCCGGGCAGTGCGGCGCTGCAGTGCGGGGGCCAACACACCCGCTGGCATCCCTAGGAGGAAATCGGCCCCTCGAACAGCTATTTGTTATATACATTTTATTGAAAAAATTTTACATCAAAATTATTTTGGCAAACTGTAAAAGTATACATAAGTGCAAATATATCCTCCTTTTAAAATGCAAGTAAAGTGTGAGTATACACAAAGGTCATAAAAATATCTTTAGAATATGGTGGTAAAAAACAACTTTGTATAGACACTGCACTGTCACAATACTGAGCCCTCCTCCGGGTGTGCCCGGGTCCGGTGCAGGGTTCCCTGGCACCTGTGGGCAGCGCAGTGTCGGGGCTCCTCGGGGTCCCTCTCAGCCAGCAACACGACCACGCCTTCCCACTCCCGTGCTTTGCACACTGCCTTTTTGAAAAGCACACAAGTTTTCATACATAAAGAAAAACACACAGAACACAACTTGTCTGCTTTCTTCAGACCCTGATTCCAGAAGACGACGAAGATCCCAGAGTTACAAGCTTGTTTCATGCTTTGCCACTTGTTGCCGCCTCCCGGGTCTGGGTCCGCTGCCCCGTCTAGGGCATCACCTCGCTAGGGGCTCCCCGCTCAGGGGCAGGAGCGGGGGCACAGGCCCTGCTGGGGCTCTGCTAAGCCGTGGGGTGCTGCTTACTACTTTCCCGTGCACGCGCACACGCACACACACACACACATGCGCACGGGAGTGTGTCATCCGTGTACCCCAGTGCCTGCAGCCGGGACAGGACAGCGCGCCCTCCGGGCCTCCGTCCGCTCACATGACGCAGGGCTTGATGTCCTGACACACGCTCTGGTGGTGGTGGTAGTAAGGGCCGCCGGCCGAGGGGTGGAAGGAAGAAATGCCGTTGAAATTGAGGACAAAATCCTTCCTGTCGCACACCGGCGTGGAGTGATGCTGGTAACGGGGCAGACCCACTGGAAGAGCAACGGGGAGAGAGAGACCCCTTCAGAGACAGACACCCGGCAAGCACAGGGCACGCTGCAAGATTCCCGTCGGCCTGTCGTGTCTGGACTCAGGGTACAAAGTGTGCCGCTCGGCACACCGCTGGGGGAGGGAGGGGGCTGAGACTGTCCCGCACGTCGGCCGGAGTCACGCTGCGCACAGCGAGAGGCCGAGCGCCCTGCACAGCGCTGTCTCCCCAGGCTCCACATCTCTCCGGGCTGGCCTGGGCTCTCCTCTCCGGCTGTGCCGGGCACTGGGCTCTGAACCCGGGGGCAGGGAGGACTGTGAGTGCCCTGCCTAGAATCACAGCCACTGCCTGTGCCTCTCATTTGAGCTCCGTCTTCCAACTAACTGACCCACCAGATTCGGGAAGCGGAGCCGTTCCCTGTGCCGAAGGACGGCACAGAAAACAAGCCCAGGACAAAAAAGAAAGGACAAGAAAGAAAAGCGCAGCATCCCCCGCCCTCCAAGGGCCCTGGAGGCCGAGCCTCGCTAGAGGAGCCAGGGCCCAGAAGGCGAGCCTCGCTGGGCGGTGCAGGGCCTCAGGGTCTCGAGGGAGCCTCGGGGCAGAGGTGGCCAAGGCTGTCCGGCCTGGGACGGCTCCTCCGCCTGGCTCGACCCACTTCGGCTTTTATTTTCTCGCTGGAACCGCAGGCTGGGGGTTGCGGGAGGGGAGGCCCGGCCGAGACTCTGCCATCGGCACTTCACGGGCTCGGGCCTGAAGCACGCACCAGTGCGCGGGGGACTTGGGTTTCCACGGGAGAACCTGTGGCCGGCAGCTGCGGTGGGGTGACTGGGCCCGAGACTGCTGCCAGAGCCTAACCCCGGGCGCGGTGCGGTGCCACCCGGCCCTGGGCAGGTGCACGGCCCCCAGCGTGGCTGGGGGAGGGGCAGCCAGGCTGAACCTCAGTGAGCAGGTCGCTGAGAGTTCGCGCCCTGTGGACACTGTGCTGGGCGCAGGGTGTCCGGTAGGGTCCCTCAGCTTGCGGCGAGGCCTCCGCAGAGAACGAGGCCACCGGGTGAGGAGAGCAGGCCCTCACCTCGGCTTTCCCTCAGACTCTGGGGGGTCTGTGCTTTTCTTGGACCTGGGGGCAGGGCGGCCTCGCAGAATTGGGGATCCGCTTCCTGTATGTCAGGTTCTCCCTCGAGCCCCCTAGGCAGCTGCCAACCTGTCTCCTGGGTTCAAGTTGAGCAGGGCCTGCCAGGGAGGGCAGCGGGCAGGGCCGGGATGGGGGCTGCCCAGTGTGAGGGTAAGACTGACAGCCAGGCGGGGGGGGGGTGCTCAGATGGGAAGAGAAAGAGAAGAGAAACAGGAGGCAAGGGTTGTCTGCACTGATAACTTCTTGAAATTCCCATAAAATGCAACAAGGCTGCTCTCAGGGGCTGAGTCGGCTGAGGTCCTCTCCGGTGTGGTCCTGCGCAGATTCTTTGTTTGGCTAACCCCTGAGCCCTGCCTTTAAAAGGCCTGTTTGGGGAATTTCTCCGTCCAGGGAACCAACATCTTGTGCCCATTTCAGGCTCTGGCCCTCCAGCTGCCCGGGGAGTCACCGCACGAACCCGCGTCGCCCTGTGCCGTCCCCTCCGCGGGGAGGGAGGCCGAGGCCCACCGCGGAGCTCCCCGGGCCTCTCCTGGCCTGGAGGTTGGAGGGCTTGATGAGTAACGGTGCATCTCCGCTCTCCAAACACAGCGGCCACGGATTCTAGGGCACCTTCCCCTCCCAGCTTTCACCGCTTCCCACAAGTCAATAAATTTTCATAATCTGCGGCCCACACAATTATAACCAGCCGTGAACTCGGTGGTCTCCAGGCAGTCCTCAGGGAGTCTCGGCGGGAGGCTCAGGCCGCTGCCGCAGACAACTCCTGTGTAGTCAGGGAGGCCGCTGCGCGTGGGGGGCTCCCTGCTAGGGGATCCCCTAGACGGGGCTCTGCTTCCCCGCCCCCTCCCACAGGTCAGCACGCAGCAAGCCCGAGATTCACAGAGACGAAAGTACAGCAAAATGAACTGTTAAAAAGACAAAAACAACCGGACCCAGTTTCTGGGCCGAAGTCCCCACAGGCCAGCGGTCCCCGCGGCTAAGTCAGGGCAGTGCTGCGCCGCCGTCCGGGTCGGAGGAAGGCAGCGCCGCAAGGCCCCGGAGCCACGCGGGGCTGGAGGCCGCCCCCGCGGCAGAAGCCCGGAGCCTGCGCGCCTCTCCCACGCCCACCCCGCCGCCGCCCCGGCGTCGGGTCGCCAGGGCCCTACCTGAGAGGTCCTCGCGGGCGTTCTGGTGCAGATAGCTCTGCTCCAGCGAGTAGGACGCCACGCCGGAGTGCAGGCCGGCGGAGGCCGCGGGGTTGCTGCCGGGCGTCAGCGCGGGCGGCTGCTTGAGGTAAGGCGATGCGCCCGGCGAGCTCCAGTGCGCCGCGGGGCTCGTGTAGGGCGAGTGGCACTCGATGGCGCTCGCCATAGCCGGGGACGAGGGCACCGGGCTGCTGCTACTGTCCGGCCCGTAGTCGCCGCCGCCGCCGCCGCCCGCCCCGACGCCCCCCGGCCCTGCGGGCACCGGGCAGCTGGCCATGTAGGTGGAGCCCGGGTTGGGCGACATGTGCGGGACGTGGTGGTGATGGTGGTGGTGCGGGTGCGCGTGGCCCGGGGCTCCCGCGCCCGTGTCGTAGCCCGCGGGCATCATGTCGAGGCCGCCGTAGCCTCCTTGGCCTGGGCAGCCGAGCGGCGCGGCCGGGGGCGCCTGGAAGTCGAAGCCCTGGGGCAGCAGCGAGGCCCCGAAGCCCAGGCCGCCGACCACGCGGTGGTACATGGGCTTGAGCGCCTGGCACTTGCGCCTGAAGCCGCGGGGCCGGCGGCGGAATGAGCCCTCCTCGAACATGAACTCGCTGGCCGGGTCGATGGTCCAGTAGTGGCCCTTGCCGGGCCGGCCCAGCCCCTTGGGCAGCTTGATGAAGCACTCGTTGAGCGAGAGGTTGTGGCGCACGGAGTTCTTCCAGCCCTGGTAGGCGCCGCGGAAGAAGGGGAAGCGCGCCTGCAGGAACTGGTAGATCTCGCTGAGCGTCAGGCGCTTGCTGGGCGAGCTCTGGATGGCCATGACGATGAGCGCGATGTAGGAGTAGGGCGGCTTCTCTGGCCGCCGCAACCCCGAGCTCGCCTTCTTGGCGCCCGCGCCGCCCGCGCCCTTGCAGGCGGCCGGGGCCGGAGCCGGGGCCGGGGCGGGGGCCGGGGCCGAGGCTGCGGCGCGCGGGGCCGGGGCGGGCGGCGCGGAGGACGGCGGCGCGCTCTCCAGGGCGGCGGGCGGCGGGCTCAGCAGGGCGGCCTGCAGCGCGCCGGGGCCCGGGCTGCACGCGCGGCGGAGCGAGGCCGGCGGCGGGCCGCCCTCGGCGCTCATCGGGCCGGCCGGGGAGCGGGGCGGGCCGACGCCGGGAGCGGTGGGCCCGGAGGCCGCGGCCGGGGCCGAGCTCAGCTGCTCCGGGGCTGCGGGCGGCGGCGGCGGCGCATCCCTCTCCGAGCCGGGCGCCGCCTGGCGCAAGCCCTCCGGGGCGGCTGCCCGAGCTGGGACCGCGGCGGGACCCGGGACTGCGCGACGTCTCCCCGCAGGAGCGCGGCTGCTCTGGCTCCGCGACTTCCTCCTCCTCCCGCGCCCTCCCCGCGCCCTCCTCCTCGCGCCTCCCACCCCGCCCCGGGCCCTCCTCCCCGCCTCCCGCCGGCCCCCTCTTATCTCCTGCCCCCGCGCGCCGGGTCCCGCTCTTTAACCCCTCTCCCGGCCTCTTTCCTTTCCCCACCCACCCTCTTTCCGAGCGGAGGTCTCCGGCCGGCTCGCGGCGCGCCTGGAGGACGCCCCCACCCCTTCTCCAGCCCGGCGCCCCTGTTCCCCACCCCGAGCTGGTGGGCACAAGACCCACCCTCCCCGTCGCCCTCCTCCCCTCCCCCTTCCTCTGCGCCGCCGCCGCCGCCGCCGCCGCCGGGCCCGAGAGGTGCAGCGCCCGCGCTTCCCGAGCCTTCTGAGCCGCCATCCCCGCGCCGAGCTGACACCGCTGTCAACTCCGTTTAGGCACCGCGGCCCTCAGCCGTTCGCCGGGTGCCAGACGCCCACAGGTAAAGTGCCATCCTTTCCCCTTCTGTCAGGCCTGTAGCCCAGACAGCTGCTGTGAGGGGCCCGGCCCGCGCCCCAGGGCAGCCACCCTGCTCCCCAGGACGGCTGAGGTTTGGATGGAAAGCCTGGGCCAAGCACTGGGACTCCTGCTGGGATTCACTTCCATTTCTTTTTCGGGTTCCAGTTCCCGCTTGGTATAAGCGACGTGAGAGAAGGCTGCGGACCCTGAGCTAAGCAGGGGGCTGTTTCCTCAGTGGGGAGGGGAGGCCACTGTCCACAGGGTTATGCCTCGGTGTTGGCTCACTTCTGTGCCAGAGCGTGCCACCCAGCCCTGGCGAGGCCTGCTGGTGAGAGCGGTCCTGATGGACGTGCTGGGGATATCGTGTCAATGAGCCTGGACAGCCAGTTATTGCATTGCACGTGCAGGGTCCTCTGACCAGCAGGCAGGCCGCACAGAGGCTGGCGGGGTAGCGTGTGTGTGGGGGGGGGCACCCTTCTCTTTCTCAGGGATACCCTGCAGGGAGTGTGTGCGGGGTGAACTGGCGAGGCTGAGAAGGTTGGCTAGAGAGGGGAAGATTTGGGGGCGCCATAAAGAGCCCTGGGTGCAGTGGAGCCAATCAGGCCTCCTGGGGTTGGCACCACTCTGTGCCCCAGAGCCTGGGATTGCTGCTGCTGGCCGAGAGGACTGGTGGGTCTGCAGGCCAGCAGGGCGGGGTGCAGGGGAGGGGGCCGGCTGGCTGGCCCAGACAGTGACCTGAAGCTGAGTGGAAGCAGGCTTTTTCCATCAAACCGGCCTGGATACCACACACAGAGACTGAGTGTCAGTTTACTGCCCTGAGCCCGGCTCCTTCTCCCTAAGCTCCTCAGTAATTAGACAAAGAAAACCTAAATTAGCTGAACAGGCGTCGACAGCTTCCTCCAGAGCACCCCTGGTACCTACATGGGAATGTGTCCGAAAAAGGTCTGATTGTAGCCAAGAGTCAGCTAAGCAAACACCAGCAAACCGAACTCAGTTTACCACTCATTTCCAAGAGAAAAAAGAAACAAGTGACTCTTTTCCGGAAGGGATGTTTTGATTGGGTCGGGGCAGGGTCTGCAGTGAGTTCCCACCTTCTAAGAATTCCTTTCTGATGGGTGGGCAAGCCTTTGGGGGGACCGATCCTGATTCATTTCATGTTATCTTCTTTTGTCATTTTGCATGAAATAATTTAAAAATAGGTAACTAAACGTAGAAGTAAATATATGCTTGTTAAATGAATGCTTCAAGCACCTGAAAATAATTACCTAAATAAAATGGGGGGGGTAGGTCCAAAAGGGTGCAGACTTCATTGTGTGTCTGTTTTTGTGCATGTCTGTGTTCTAAGTGGGAGTACGGACGGGCCAGGGGAGGGACGGAGAAAAGGAAGAGGTATCTCACTGCTGGCTGGGGCGTCCTGTCGCGTGGGGACAACCTTAGGGAATATTAGGCAAGTTAGTCTCCTGTCACCAGCCCCGGGCCCTCTTCGATTTTCTGCACCGAGGAGCTGGAGTGGGTAACATCCCCGGGGGGCCTGCCTCAAAAAGATGGGCGCTCCAGACTGAAAAATGAAAGCCCCAGACTCAACATGAAGGCCGGGCCAGAGATGGCCTTCTATACCTCTAGACTCACGGCTGGCTCAAGGTCTGGGGACGGACAGAAGCGGGGGAGCCTATCTGCAAAACATGCTTCCAGTCTGTCGGGGAGTTTAGGGGGGAGTCAGCTACAGACACCCTCCGGGGAGAAGTCCCTATTCCCTCTGTATCTTCAGCCCCTACCCATTCCACTGGTTAAATCATGGGAGATTTGTAAGGTTCCCTTCTCCATTCAGACAGCTGTAATACTTATTTCACCTCAACTTTCTAAACTCACAAGAAGTCCCACTTAGAACTTGGTGAGCAGTAGGGCCCCAGCCAGGTCCGGGTGAAGGCAGTGGACCTGCCGAGCCGTTAGAGTCAGGGACCTGTGTGCCGGAAGCCGGCGTGCTCTCCGGCCGGGACACTGCCTGGAGACCCCGGACTCCAGGAGGACAAGGCGCTCCGGGCCGGCTGGCCAGCTCTCCGTCAGGAAGAGCTCTGCTCTCGGAGACCTGGTTGCCGCCCCGCCCCACAGCGCCTGTCCAGGGGACGCACGGCCACGGCCGGGCTGTGGGTGGCGGTGGGCTGCAGGCGGGTCTCCCCTCAGTGCTTTGCACCGGATCGCCCAGGTTTGCTTTCGTCACCGGTAGGCACGGACTCACAGGGTCAGAATGTATTCAACAAACTGTCACATCCCTTTTCCCTGGCAGAGTATCAGCGTCTGGTTTTTATTTACTGCTTATTTATTCATTATTTTGGGGTGCTGGGGTTGGACCCAAGGCGCCCTGCATGCTGAGCAGGTGTCCTGCCTCTGATCCACACCGGTGTCCAGCGGTCAGAGTTTGAAAACAAAGCTGTGTCTGACTCTCAAACAGCTGTTCCAGCCGGTTTTCGCCTCTGAAGCTCCCTTCTTCCAGTGGGGGCTCCTCTCCTCTGACTTTCCCTCCTGTAAACAAAGGAGATTGTGCTGTGTTTTTCTGATGGAAAGGAAGGTAGGGTTCATTTAAATGAATCTGAATCAGCCCTGGTGCTTCTGGATTAAAGAGAGCGAAGCCCCTCTGCACCCGGGCTTAGCTGACCCTCCGGGATTCGGCTGCCCAAACCCTCCAGCCCCGCCCTTTTCCCTGCGCAAGGGAATGGAAGCTTCTGCAAGTGTGGGTTTGTCCTATTTGTTTCTGTAATCGGTGTTTTGTTCTAGGGAATCTTTTCATTACTGTGGCTTATGTTTTTAGCATCCTTCCTCTGCTTCGTGGGTTTTACAAGAAATGGCTTAGACTAAACCAGCAAGCGGCAGGAGACAGTTCATGGCCCTCAGTGAGGACAACTTGGGGAGACGAGGTGGTCCGCCCCGCCCCTCCCTCCTTTCCCCCTGGCCTGAGGGCTTCCCCCCCCCCCCGCAAGTTCTGGCCGGGTTTAGACACCCAGTTAGGTCGGTGGAGGAGTCTTGAGGCCCAGGAGACCTTGCTCTGGTGAAGAGAGGCCTGGAGCTGTGGTGCGGCCGAGGGAGGCGTAATCTCTCCAGAGACTTGAAGCCGCGCAGGGGCTGCAGAACGTGGAGGGTACTGGGAACTTCACGCCCCGCTGTCTGCTCTCTGTCTTCGGCCCAGAAACCCCAGATCTCGAGATCTGAACCCCAGGCGCCCAATTCCAGTGTCTGCTCGGATCCGTTGTCCCTCTCTCCAGATGCTGGGTCCCCGACAGGGCTCTTTCTATAGCCATCCTCCTGAGGTGTCTGCTGGCGGCCGGATCTTCCCAGCTGGCTGTGGGGCGACTCCGTGAGCCTCTTGGCCCAGTGTGAGCGTCGTGGAAAGGGAGGGAACGGTCTGGTCCACGCCTGTGCAGAGCCATCTTTTTACCCCGGTGCTTCTCGCGCGGAGGCCAGTTCTCGTTGCCTGGAAGAGAGAAGCTTCAGGGCGTCCGCAGGGCCCCAGCTGCGGGCGAGATCCGCCTGCTGCGTTTAGGGCTGAGTGCGCAGAGGTCTGAGCCGGAGATAGGCTGGGACTGAGGGCAGAGAAGAGACGGCGGCCTCGGGGCCTGCGCCTCCCAGGAGTCCGGCAGGGCCTCGAGGGGAGGAGGGAAGCCCGCAGGGAAGCCGGGCTGCAGCTGCTTGGGACGCTCCCTGGCTTAGGGGCAGTGGTAGGAGCCGCGCTGCCTTTGGGGAGTAAGGGTGCGGCGCGGGCCGAGGAACCCTGACCCGCTGACGCTCACCTGTCGCTCTGAGGCGCCGAGACTGCGCGGACCTGGCCTGCGGGCGCCGGGCGGGGGGAGGGGAGGGCCCGCGGCGGGGAAGGCCGAAGAGTCCCAGTCCAAGCCTCCGCTGCAGGCGACTCCCCAGAAACGCCCTGGAGCCCGACCCAGCCCGGGTCAGGTTTTCTCCGTCTGGCTGGTCCCCTCTCCCCGTGTCGCCCTCCCCCAAATAAATAACTATCTCGGGGCAGCGGCCTCCGCGGGCGCCGGTCCTGCACGCCCAGCGACGGACCACCTTCCTGGCGCATCAGACCTGCTCGCCAGCCGGCTGCCGCAGGATACGGGGCGCTCCGCTTCTGCTCAGAAAAGGAAGCGCAGCGCTTCCAAAAATACAAATCAGCTCTGACGTCCAAATATTTCTTTTGTCCTCCAGCATCCTCTGTGGGGATAAATAAAACGTGCTCGGCGCCCAGAGGCCGACGGGGAACCTCGGCCGCCCAGACACCGCCCGAGCCGGGTCTTGTCGGGCTTGGGGCTGGCCTTGATTCTCCGTCACAGGGCCGGGGAGGGGGCAGCTCCTTCGGAAGCCGGCCAGCAGCCAGGGCTTCCTGGGAGGATGGAGCAGGAGAGGAGGCCGAGAGAATGCGCGGTGCACCCCAGCTGAGCTCGGGGCCCTCGCCAGGCCCAGCCGCCTCGCAGGTCTGCACCCGCCCTGTGCCAACCGGCTCCCGGCCCCCGACGGCCTCCAATGCCAGGAGGTCGTTGGGAGGCCGAGTCAGGGCCGTCTCCCTCCAAGGGCTTCACAGAGCCTGGTCCTCAAGGAGCGCAGTCTTCAGACCCGCTGGAGTGAGAGCGTGTCGACCCTGGCCACCCTATTGGCTTTCCGCCCCAGGTTTATGGTTTTCTCCTGGGGCTTGGGCAGAAATCTACTCGGAGGCGCACCACAGGCCGCAAAGATGGCTGACGAGGCCAGCAGTGAAGACCTCGGCACACTTCCCCAGGCCGACGCCACGGCACCAGGAGCCCGGCCTTCCTGCCGCCCCCGCCCAGCTCGTCACCCCAACAGCCTGACGGTCTCGGTGAGCTGCGCCCAGACCCTCTCGGGTCCTCACGGATGAGCTGCCCAGAGCCTGCCCAGGATGCCCAGGGTTTAGACACAGTCACCTGCCGCCTGGGGGATGCTCCTCCCTCTCCGACAGCCCGCGAGGCGCCCCCCGTGGCGCTGGAGCCGGGCACAGCCAGGCCGTCCACCCGGGGGCCGCCGCCCTCTCGGAAACGGACCGCTCCGGACCCGGTGCGCGGCTCGCGCCTCCCGCCCCTCCAGTCCACCTGCCGGCGCCGGAGGCCGCTCTCGCCCTGTGCTGTGCTCCCCGGGCTTGCGGGCGTGCGGCCGCCTCGCCTTCGAGGCCGGGCCTCGGTGTCCCTAGGAGGAGCGGAGAGAACTGGACGGCCCGGCGGGAGGCGCCCCGAGTCGCTGTCCGGCTCCGCGCGTCTGCGCGCCCGCGCCTCGCTCTCCGGCACCCGAAGTCCCCGGGTGTGCCGCTGGGTGGCGCCGGGCTCTCGGGAATCGCGGCCGCGGCAGTCACCTGCCCAGCTCGAAAGCCGCGGCTGGGGCCCCGGCCCTGGTCCCGAGGCCCCAGCGCTGGCCCCGGGGGCAGCTGCCTCCAGACGCTGTCGCACGCCCCGTGTGCGGGCGCCCGCGCGCCCACAGAGTCGGTGCCCGCCCTCAGCACGCGCACGACCCTCGAAGTTCTGCAGCCCCGGAGCTGGGAGCAGAGCTGCCTGGAGCTGCGGCCTGGCGGAGAACAGATCAGGGAGGAAGATCAAGCACTCGGCACCCGGACACTCCGGTTCCTGTTCCTCCTGTTCCGGGCGGTTCTGCAGTGAATCCTGCGTCTGGAGGAAAGCGCGTTTCTCTCTGGACCTCGGAATTCTGCTGTGGGAAGCAGCCACAGTGACAGGACACCACTTACTTTTCTTATCTGTCAGTTTGGGACAGGCTCTCACCATGTAGTTCAGGCCGGCCTGGAGCTCACTGTGTATCCCAGGCGGGCCTCTTGGGGATCCTCCCGCCTCAGCCTCCCTCATTGTAGAGCTTGTCTTCTTCAAACAGCGAAGCAGCAGGGGACTCGGAGGTTCTGGGGTGGCCTGAGTCCAAAGGGGAAGCGGAGCTCCCCAGCCTGCTGCACTCACGCCAAATGCTATGGGCCTTTCTCCATAGCAACCAATTCTAATAAAAACACCTCTAAAATTAGGTTTATTGAGGTGAAATTCACATTGAAGGAAATATGTCCATTTTAAGTGGCAAGGTCACATTTTCATTTTAATCTCTTTTGTATTTGTTAGTGTGAGAGGTCTCTCCTCCCACCCATAGGGTTTGTCAAGTTTTGCTGCACTTAGTTCTATTAGGTCTCTATTCATCTTCTGCATTAAAATATCTCAGAGCCAGATAGTGTGTGGCAAAGGATTGAACCCAGAACCTTCACACTGAACTGCACTCTAAAGCCCCTCCTCCAATTCCTTTTTAAATTTGGAGACTGGATCTTTCCTTAAGTTGTCCAGGCTGGGCTTGAATTTGAGATCTGCCTGCCTCAGCCTCTCAGAGTGTCAGGATTATAGGCACGTGTCACTGGAGTAGATTTTGTGTTTAAAGACCACACCCTGTTCCC
Organism: Thryonomys swinderianus; assembly: GCA_004025085.1. Lineage (NCBI taxonomy): Eukaryota > Metazoa > Chordata > Mammalia > Rodentia > Thryonomyidae > Thryonomys > Thryonomys swinderianus. Next base: position 22,331 of record PVIC010008544.1, read on the forward strand.
CTTCCCTAGGGGACTCAGAATGAGGCGGAGACATTGTGCTGACTCCATTTTGCTGGTGGGATTCTCCGTTCCCAGGCTCCTGCGTTGACACTGGCAACCAAGCCTGAGTGTGGATGACAGGCTTCCCTTCTGCTGGCAGGCTGGATTCGTGACTCACACGCGTGTGCCAGATGACACAGAAAGCTCACCCGTCCGCTGAGGTGATCCCCAGGAGGAATGTGTGTGTGCACCACGCGGGACTTTCAAAATCGTTTCTGCAGACAGCCCGCCGAGGAAGAATCCCGCACACTGTCTCGAAGTTTGGGCCAGGCTAGAGGAGCAAGAGGGGTCAGGAAACAGGTCCAGGAGACACCCCCCAACAAGCTGGGACTCTGCAAATGCCTAAGTTTTCATTGATTTGTCTGATGTTCTTGCGCCCCCAAACAGTACAGGTTTCCATCCTAGCGCTTCCTTTCCTGTCAGTACAGCCCTTGGCAGACGGATGGCACCCTAGTTCGTAAGTGGCCTTAGGTTCTCAGCTTGGCGACTGCACCTGCTCTGGGCTTTGGGTAAGTCGTTTAACGTCTCGAACTCCTTCCCTCCTCCCCAACCCTCCATCCCTTTCTCACTTTTTTCTTTTTTTGAAAAGTGGGAAAAATAAAGTGACTGTAAAGATGAAACAATGCTTGTACAAAGTCCTGGCGTTCCGAGTGTGCATCTGTATCCTGTTATTTCTGGCCCAATTTGGCCCTATCGTTTTAAAGCGCTCTGTAAATTTCACACACACCTGCAGCCAGCCCTTCCGGTGCAGCCTCTCCTAAGCGGCCGGTGTTGGCAAGCTGGTGCCTGTAACTGGCCTCTGCGCCCCGAGGTTGGGGAGGGGTCCCCCAGCAAAGCACCTGCCTGAGGGAGGAAGGGCGCCTTGCCCGGATCCTAGCTGTTTCTAACTCCCTCGAAGCCCTCAAAGGAAACAAGACCGCCCTCAGGCTTGTGAGTGGCGTCCCCGCCCCCTGCTGGCTCTCCGCGCCGGCGGGGGGGGGGGTGCTGTGCGCGCGCTGTGGGCAGGTGAGCTCCACAAGGGGGGCCTCGGTGGAACGGCCGAAGGCAGCAGGTAGAGAGGCTGAGGTCCCCGGTCTCCAGATCCGAAGCCTGGCCGCCTCCGCCCGGGGCAGCGCGCTCTCCGCGGCCGGGTCCCTGCCGCCCCTGGGCCCAGCGAGGCTGGGCCGAGAGCGCTTGGCTGCTGCAGGACGGCGCGCCTTGCTGGCGCCCGGGGTTCTCGGGTCCTGGTTTGTCTGAAGCGGGCATCCCCTCCCCCGGCGCCCTCGCCCAGCGAAGGAGTCGCAGGCTGGGGGCGTCCGGACAGACACGGCAGCGACTCGGGGCGGGGAAGCGGTTTTACGAGGCCAGAGTAGTTTCTGCTTCTCGTCCTCGCTGCCCAGTTCGGTGCACCCTGCTCATCACGCGACCTGGACCTCAACAAGTCACGTCTTTGCGCACCTGGACCGTCTTTTCCGTAACTGCGGTCAGAACGACAGGAATCACTGGGGTCGATGGCGGCTTACAGCGCCGGTGCCGCCGGGCGCTCGGCCGGCAGCACGTGGGGAGCGCAGGACAAACGCGCCCGCGCCCCGCCCTTCCCAGAGACCTTCCCGCGACCTGCAGCAGCGCTTGGCCCTTGTTTCTGCCGCAGCCAGACCCGTCCGCTTTTAGTGTGTAAGATGCCGCGGGGAGAAGGCAGGGCGAGGCGGGGCGGGCTGGTGGCCTCGTCGCTCGTGCTTCACCCAGGCCTGCTCTGGCCTCGAGACACCAAGGGCCACACTGCTTGGGGATGCGAGGGTCTTGCAGCGCGCCCCGGAGCGAGCCAGACGGTGGCTTTTGGGGCGGCAGTGGGGCACGGAAGGCTCCAGGCAACGAGCGCGCCGGGTTCCTGTCTTCTTCCCTAGTGTGGCGCGGCTACAGTTCCTCCCTGGCTGGGCCTGTTGTGGGCTGCTGCTGCCTGGGGCTGCCTTGGCCTCTCCGGGAGAACCGGAGAACCGAAGCTGATAGCGCAGAGGAGCAGGAGGAGGGGGAGGGGGAGGAGCAGGAGGGGGGAGGAGGGGGGAGGAGGAGGTCCGGACTCGCTGCAGGAGAGCGCGGGGAGAGCGGAGGGGAAGTGACCTTTTGAACCTCATCAAATGCAAATGTCCAAGGAAGTTTTTAAGGAAAGAAAAATCGGAAGGACAAGGAAATGGAGAAACTCTGAGTCCACCTGAGGCTTGAATAGCCCTTTTAGAGCTCGGCCCCTGGGGTTTGCCGCCTTCTCTGCGGCAGACCTGTGTTGGTAATGGACTTTGGATTTCCCCGGAGGAGGGTGAAGGTACCAGCTGACTTCCTCCAATATGCGTATTTTACATATATAAACACCTCTGCAGCTTAATAGCTATTTAAATAAATTGTCCACGTAAAGCTTACTTAATCGGTCTTTCTTAAAGCACCATTTCTTTATTTCTGTTCTTTTCCTTCTTTTGACAGTTGGCTTTGGACACTTGGGCTCCATCTCCAGGGTGGTGCCGGTCTTTTTAGGTCTCACTTCGCTGTCTCTTAGGACTTTGCTTATTCAGGTGGACACAGGATAGATTCAGGATTTCATTCTTCAGTTGGATGCATTGTGCATTTTTCTGCTGAGCTCTTGTTGCTTCTTACCTTGTAAACAAGAATGTGATGGGTGGTGCGCGTTGCCCCGTGAGAGTCCAGGCCTTGGCTTTGGGCTTTCTGATCTTTGTGATGAGCCATTCACTCTCTGAACTCTGCAGTAAGACTGTATGAAGGATTGGAGACTGACTTATTTCCGGATGTCGTTTTTCTTCCCCTCAGCAGAAGCAAAGGAGGAGGGTTTCCGGCCCTGAAGAGAAAGGCCGTTGCGTGGTCACAGAGGCCTGCAGTCCAGCGCACCTCTCAGGGCCGCGAGTGTGGGCCCAGCGGGCTCTGGACAGTGCTGCCCCTGCGAGGGAGGGTGGGAGGAGCCAACTCAGGAGGCGACTCGTGACCTGTGCTGCAGGAGCACTTTCCCTCGGGAGGAAGCTCAGAGCAGCCCCGGGCACCTCTGAAGATGCTCTGTGTGGCAGGGGAGGATGTGCCGTCCGCAGGCCGAGGCGGGCTGCGTGCTGAGCTCTGCTAGAACACTTCCATACACTGCGTCGCTCTCGTGGCTTCTACCTATGGGAAACTTTCTGGCAGTTGGAGGCTCCCAGAAGAAAAAAACTTACCGTTTATAAATGAGTTGAACTGTGCAGTTCATGGGTACAGAGATTTGATGCAAAAGGAAGGAACACGGGTACGTGTCGTAGGCAGGCACGGCTGAGGGGTCACCTTGGTTTTATTAGTGGCGGTCGGAATGTTCAGGTTCACAGTAGTGTGGAAAGGGTAAGACACGTGGGCTGCTCCCTTCGTTCCCATGCGCCCTGACTCTTTCCTGACCAGGGAATTATTTCAAGGCCAATGTTGGGACTTCAGGGTCTCCTCACAGCAAAGATTGGGATAGTGGGGAGGGGTACGTTTTGCTTCAAGTTTTCATTCCCTTTTCTGAGGTAAAGGATGGGCAGTATGGCGGGTTCCGGCGGAGGGAGGCAGAGGCAGCCACGCACACCAGAGGGACAGACGTCCCCTCAGGACTTCCCTTTAGACTGCTTGCTAAACAGGCTCACAGTGTCTTTAAATATTACCATAGAAAAGAATTAAACTTTGAGAATGTAAGTAACTTGATAAGGTTCCTTCCACATTTAACTTTATTTCTTTGTGATAACGTCCTTGTCTTCAGTTGTGGTGCGCTTTGTCTTTTCTCGTTTTTCAAGCAGGCGGCTTGGAGCACCTGCTAGCCTTCATCTTAACTTATTCAGCCAGGAGAGGGGAGCAGCGTCACTCTGAAACCAGGAGAGCAGTCCGCTGGCCTTGTCCTTAGTAAGAGGGACTTCAGGAAGTCGGCAGAATGACAGGGGATAAGCCCTGCGAGGACCTTTCCGTACCAGGATACCTTTCTAGGTGTTCTCGTCTGTCGGACACCTGCGACAACAGAACCCCAGCTGCTCAACTCCCTTCCGTAAACTGGACCTCAAAACAAAACAGAAACAAATAAATGAGATTTCATCCAATAGGAACACTTCCGAACAGCAAGGGAAGCTCTCAGCAGAGGGAAGAGACATCTTACGGACGAGAGGAAATAATGACAAGATGTGCGCGGTCCATAAGGAGTCAGATCCAGAATATATAAGGAGCTCAAACAACTCAATAGAAAACACCAAATAATTCTAATACTAATAATAACTACTTCTCAAAAGAAGACACACAAGTGGCTAACGGGGATATGAAAAGATACTCAACATTCTGATCATCCGGGAGACGCAAATCAAAGCCAGAGTGAAATACCACCCCACCCCTTTCAGTGTGACTACTGGGGCAGAAACACAAGATAGCTATTAGAAAAGGTGTGGAGGAAAGGGAATCCTTCACATTGGCAGTGCAAATGTAAGTTGGTACAACCATTACGCGAAGCAGTACAGAAACTTCTCACAAAATTAAGAATATTACTACCATGTGATCTAGTAATTCTACTACTAGGAGTATATCCGCAGGAAATGAAGTCAGTGTGTGGGAGACACAGCCACATTCTCATGTCCGTTGTAGCATTGTTCACAGGAGCCAAGATGTCCAGTTTACCTCTGTCTCTAAAGTAGATGAATATGTAAAGAGAATGTGGTGCATATACACAGCAGGATACTGTGCAGCCACGAAGGCTGGAATACCGTCCTCTGTGTTAACACACGGAGCTGGAGGGCATTAATGGGGTAAACGACACAGGAAGACAAGCCGTGTGATCTCACGCGAGGGCTCTAATAAGGTTAAGGTCACAGAAGAGTAGAGAAGAGCACTCACCCGAGATTTGGGGTGGGAAAGAGGCGGGGTGGGCTTGTCAGTGAATATGAAGTTACACTCACATGGGAAAAGTAAGCGTATAAGCTATTGCGCAGTCAGGTAGCTGTGTTAGCAGCGATGTGTATTTCAAAGTGACTGTATCAGAGAAGTGTTTGAGTGATCTCGTAAAAGAGTAAGGAGATGGATGTGTAAATAGTTTGATTTCATCATTGTATAAGTGGATCTATCCATCCAGTATAACCTTATGCTCCACAAATTGCAGTATTTGCATATAATCTATGCCTATCCTTCCACGAAATTTAAGGCATCTGTAGATTATTTGTAATATGCAAATCAATGTAAATGTTATGCAAAGAGTCACTAGAATTGACTATTTAGGGAGTAAGGATAAAAATATCTATACACATTTGGTAGAGTTTTGGTTAGTTTTCCATCCAGGGTTGATGGGAATGAGGACGCAGACCTGCCGATCCCGCACGCGCCCGGTGCGTGTCCGCACAGGATCAGACCCTTCGCCAGGCCACAGTCAAGCGAGAACAGAGTGTTTCTTAAAAATGTCACTGAGCCCCTTCAAGTTCTGCTTAGCACAAGGATCTGGAGCCTCTGCTCAGGAACAGAGATGTGGTAGGTTAGAGGGAGAGTTTGAACACTTTATTTATTTATTTTTATGAGGAATTGAACTCAGGACTTTGTACTTGCCAAGCAGGTGTGGCGCCACTGAGCTAAATCCCCAGCCCCTGAGCACTTTTTTTTATTTTTATTTTTATTTATTTATTTATTTTTTTGCTTTTGAGACAGGGTCTCGCTTTGTAGTTCAGGCTGGCCCTGAGCTCACTATGGTGCCCAAGCAAGCTGCCGCGAACTCAGCAATTCTCCTGCCTCTGCCTCCCAAGTGCTGCGATGACAGGCGTGAGCCACCATGCCCGGCCCCAAAGGTATTTATTGAAAACCATGTCTGGGAGCAGCCCAGACACAGTGAAGCAGAGTTTACCCCGGTGATCAGGACCACCGAGATCTGGCAGTGCTGAACGTGCTCCCGGGCAAGTGCAGCCAACGTGAAACTGGAAGAGAAATACATGGGTTTGAAACCACGACCAGAGATTAAGGAAGCTTGACAACAAAGAAACAAATGATTGAATTCCAGAAGCAAGAAAAAGCGTAGGAGAGCCATCTAAGAAACAGTGGACTGGTGCGAGCTGTGACTGTTTAATCTGAGCACAGACCCCGTATGTATCGTTAGAGTTTTGCGCATGAGCTCTGTTCCCAGCCCTGGGTCCTACTTGGAAGCAACAGAGACCTTGCTGGCTAGATGCTGCAGGAAACGTACTTATTAACAGACAGACATGACCAAAAAATTGGTTTTGGAAGCTGCAGTGTCAGGAAAAACAAGGAGTCTGCCGCGTAGCAGCTGCCTCTGTCCAGCACCACCAGTCCGAGCTGTGCAGCGCAGCCGCCTGGACTAACTCATGTCGCTGAGATTCCCCGGGAGGGAGGAGCTCCTCACACGGAGAAGACCTCTTGGGCCTCTGCCCAGCAGCATCCTCGCCGGGGAGCCCCTGGTCAGCAGTCAGGCTCCACCCGGGACTCCCTGGGCCGCCTTTCTGGCCTCCACGTGGGACGTAGAAACCGTTGTGCAGAACTCCATGGCTGGGCTGTGTAGGGGTGAACGGGAGACGCTTCCACATTCAAGAAGGACAGAGATACTGTCAAGAATGCATGAACGAGAAGATCCTCTTCTGCAATACTGAGATGATTTACAAAACCAACAAGGGTCTCCTTGGGAATGATCATAAAACAGGGCCCTGTTATTGGAAGTTAGAAGAAACATTCACGTTACAAATACACACACACACACAACTAGGAAATAGCTGGAGAATGTCTTTTAGATGTTTATTTTTAGTTCTGAGGGTTAAAGCCAGGACTTTACACATCCCTAGGATGGGGTCTGCCACTGAGCATCATCCTCAGGCCCTAGAGCTGACAACTGACAGACTAATCATTCTCCACAGTCCAAATCAGTGTGCCAGGCTGCGGACTGTGAGCAGGTGAGTTCACCTAGGCGCCTACCTCATCCCCCATGGTGCTGTCAGGCAGCAGCTCCCACAAGACCACGTGTGATAAGACACACAGGATCTGCACAGGAGTAGCCAACAAGTGACAGGTGTGCAGCCCCTGGAATACAAGATGCCCCATGCAAGCCGTCACCTATTCTCCATGTTTCACAGCTACTGGAAAGCTTTGATAAACATCTTTATCTTCATTTTGTTTCCCAGCAGTAAAATGGCTGCTATGAGGGAAATTATTTATTACACTACCAAACTTCTTCCTTGGACAGTTGTAACGGTTTGCATCTAGGTTAGGTGTGAGGAGACAAGGTGCCCCTTTCAGCTTGGTTTGTTTCCTAACAAGGTGGTTCCTCATGGTTGTTTTCATTTGAATTAAAAAAAGTTCTTCAGTGTAAGTGGTTTTCCTAGCTTAGCCAACCTAATATTTATAGTATTTTGTAAGGTATTTACTGCAACCTCCATATTACAGATAAGAAAACAGAAGGTCAAAGAAGTCTGAAGAACTTTCTCTCTTGCCTGTAGTTGGCGAGTATGTAGGACCTGCACCCAGATTGTTCTGAGCCCAAAACTATTTTTGTGCTGTCTTAGCTCTCTGAATAGAGACATATTTGACTGAGTAGGTAGATTAAAATATAGATGTGGAATATATAAAAATGGAGAATAAAAAGAGCTTCTTAAAGATTGTTTCAAGGAACATGAGACTTTTATGTTTCTCTGGAAGGAGAATGGTCCAATATGTGAGAAGTCAGGAAACACCAGATAGGGTTTCCCCTCTACAAGACTCATAGCAAATATGGCCTCTTTTAAGGCTCAGGGAAGGCTTCAGCAAAAAAAAAAAAAAAAAAAAAAAACCCTGTTTAATGTACTAGAAAAGCAGTGTTCCAAGAAGCATGCTTGGGAAAGTCTGCCAGGTGGTGTACCTTTTCTGTTTTCGTGTTTTATTGCATTGGCTGGAATGTCTAGACAGCAGTAAATGATAGTGGTGATAGAGGATAGTTTATTGTCTCCGGATTAATGAGAATGTTCTTAGTATTTCATCATTAAATATTGCATTAGGGACAAATATAAAATAGGTTCAGATATCATCTATTATCTTAAGTAAGAATCCTTTCTTGTTTTCTTATCCAGAAATGGATGTTGAACAGGAAAGAATCAAGAATCCACACAAAGGAGGGGAAGTTCAAAAGTAAGTTATTAGTTGGGTAAAGGAAATGTAAGTCTACTAAGCCTCGGACCTCACATACGCTAGGCGGTCGCTGTGTGCTGAGGTCCAGCCCCAGCCCTGGGCAGTGTTTTGACGGATGAAGGGCACTTCCTAAGGCTCTTGCAGTACTGTTTCTGCCACGGATGGGGAAGGCACAGGCATCCCCCCACCCCGGGAGGGTGATATTTCAGCCGTTTATCATCTTTACTCTTGACTGGAAGATATAATTGCTCACCCTTCACTTCACAAGTATTTTTTTGAGTGTCCACTACGCCAAGTCCAGTTTTGAGCGCTATTGTCTGGTAGTATTTAGCACAGGGTGGTGCCCAGCCATGTTAATCTCTGTTAAGTGTTACACCGTTGGGCTTTGTGTGGCTGATTTGGATACCGCTGCTGACAGAACTAATGCCGTGTGGGTCCTGTCTCTGGTTCCTTCCTTTTCCACCTTGTTTTTCCTTCTCCCCGTTCCTCAGCCTGGCTTTGATAAACAAGCGTCTTTCCCTTGGAGATGCCTACTGAACACTTGCCAAGCTGACACAGTGCCAGCTCGGGGGTGGTACAAACACTCAAAAGTGAACCAGGGCAGGAAGGTTTTTATTGTCCTGGACACAGAATTTTGCTGTTGGCTGGAGACACCCTTGGAGATGGACTTGGTGGTCCTTGGGGGGAACTGCCACATGGGTGAGTGCATTTAAGCGCTGGAAACCATTTTTTTCACTAACAATTTCCTTGTCTACACGTTTATGAGGCAGTAAATAGCCCCTGTGTGCACAATGAATTCTGACATCATAGGTCTATGGCACTTAAAACCAGCAGGCCAGCCAGCGCTGGCTTTTACTGGCAGCAAGGCCGAGCCTGAGGCGGAGCACCCAGCCGGTCCCGCCCAAGCATCCTGTTCTCAGCCTTATGAGAAAACCTCCCCAGCTTCTGCCTGTCTTCAGGGAAGCCGCTTTCTCCTGGTCCAACTAATTTCCTCCTCTTTGAGGACCCCGAGCACGAGATGCCGTCAGATGGCACAAACCCCGCTCGGCACATCTGTCTTCAGTTTTGCCTGTGGGTGTGCAGGGGTTGTTAGGAAGAGCAGTGTGCAGGGGTATGCAGGGGTGTGCAGGGGTTGTTAGGAAGAGCAGTGTAGTCCTAATCCAAGAAAGTGACAGGGTGATAGCTTTGTCTTTGGCAAAACCTGGAAACGTCTACCTTCCCACTTGCTGTTTATCTCCAGTCTGGAGCCTGTGACATTTTGGAAACTAGTATTTATTATTTATTTATTTATTTGTAGTGCTGGACCTGGGGCTCTGTGCACGCTGTGAAAGCAGTTGCACCCTGAGCTACTTCTGCACCGTTAGAACCTTGACTTAGTGAGTGAAAAAATATGAGTTGAAGCACAAATGAAGGAGGAAAGCTTGGAAAGTGGTGATGAAGTATTGGTTCTTAGTCTTTACGAATCTATTTTTGGGAAGATTGAAGAGGTTTCAAAGAAAGTAGGACAGATGGAGCCGTAGGTGCACAGTGCCTGTTAAGTGCTATGGGTAGGGAAAGGTACAAACATTTGGTTTCAGTCCCAAGAAGGAAGGAAGGAGGGAAGCAAGGAAGGAAGGAAAGACAGAAGGTGGTAGGGAGGGCAGGAAGGGGGGAGGGGCAAAAAGGAAACATAAAAGCAGGGAAAAGAGACAGAAAACTAACAGTAGAGGAAGCTTCATTTAAAATCAACGTAGTGCAGCCACAGGGTGCCATCGAAGTGTGTGGATTTTCTACCTGTGACCTTGGCCTTCTAACCCTGTGGGTCTCTGACACATGGACACAGATGGTTGGCAATAGGTTGGAGTTTACAAAAGTGAGTCTTAGTGGCATCTTTAAGCTACTCAAGAACCATCTGGTTTAATTTCTATAAGGGGATTAAGGGAATCGTTTTATAGTTCAAAGTCACAAGGCAGACCATTGGTCTCAAAACTTCCAACAATAACATGTAAACTGAGTGGACCGTCAAGCTTGGTTTATCGTGGACCAGCATACAGCGTCCTTTCTTCTCTGTCCAGCACAATAGTGTTTCTCATTTAAGACGAGAGGTCTGTATTTTGCAATTCTGAAACTGTAAGATGGTTTTTATGTTCCTTTTAAGGTAGAGAATGGGTGCCCTGGGGTTGACTCCATGAGGGCCGAAGTTGGACACTCAGGTGCGGTGTGCACAGGAGGCCAGCTCAGGACTCGGTTTTGCAGGGAGCATTTGGGACCTGTGGTGGGGCTTCGGTTGCTGTGTCTTTCTCACCTGATTCTCTCCAGGGGCACCTGAGGAAGGTGCTAGGGGTCCCCTCAGGTGGGGGTTCTGCCACCCCAGGGACATGCAAGGATCCATTTTGGCTTGTTCCACTCCTGGTAGACACCACTGTTCCACGAAGAGGTTTTTCTGTTTCCTGTTGTTGCTTCCAGTCCAAGCCTTACCCTAAAAGGCTTCCATTAAAACTTCGCATTTTCCTACTAGTTCGTAATGGTCTGTTTTCCAACCCTGCTTACTTTCTTGAAAGGTTTGCTGAACTCTTGTTGTCCAAAAGGTTTTCTCGTCCCAGGGACAAACAGAAAAGGCTGAGTTTTCCTGCTTTCCTAGTTATCCACCACATAAACATGAAAGCAAGATTTCCAGGCCCTTCCTGTTTTGAATGGAAGACAGACGAGTAGTCTTTGGCCGTGGGCTTTCTCAGTGAACAGAGGGTGGGTCCCGGGACAGTCCCACAACACGCTTCAGTTCCTTCTCCTTGCTAGGATTTTGCCCATGTAGTTGGCACATGAGAGCCAGTACTGCCTTCTCTCCTGGAGATGTTTCACTTGGACAGGACCCAGGCTCCTTGGTAGCCAGTTTCTATAGCGCAGAGCTCTTGGCAACTACCGGCCGGTGCCCTCGGAGGTGAACTGCATTCGCTGAGCGTGTCCACACTGAGGAGTGTGTCCTGGCCCGGAGCCCAGGTGAGCTCCCCAGTCACGACTGCACCACAGGAAGACCTCAACCAGACTTCAAAACCAGGGTGACCTACGAGGACAGGGTCCGAAGTCGCTGAGGTTTCATCAGTGGAATTCCTCAGTGGGAAACTTTTCTCCTTTTATAAGTTTCTTTGCCCCCCTCCTTTATTTTTTCAACTGAAATCCTTTTTCAAGTTCCATTGTTGCCGAATAGGTTATCTCCAGGTCAGTGGGTTCACAGGGTGTTTGGATCTCCTAAAATTGTGCTTCGGCCTCAACTTGGCATGTGAGATTGTGGCCGAGTGTGAGCGCACCAGCGCCCGCTGCAGCCGTGTGTCCTGGCTCCCCGCTTCCCTCGGCCTGCGGAGCGCAGCCAGCGCCTCTGTGTTAACACTAAAACCAGCGGAGACCAGCCCCGGACGCCTGAAGCCATCTGTGGCTTCCAGGATTCACTCTTTCCTCCCTTTTTTCTTTCTTTCAGGCATTTTCCAAGACTGTCAAGGGCTGGCTGCATTTTGCCGTATCTTTCCTTCTGATGAATAATTTTCCAGATACGGTGAGCAGCTGACCTTCGGTTCAGACAGTCAGGCCACGTAGTGCCAGATGCAAATGCAGATGTTTACAAGTTCATGGAATAGCAGATAGGAACATCCTGACTTTTCCGTGCGCCTCGGGAAGCATCCGTTTTTTCTATTTAGAGAGATGAGAGGGAAAAAATACTCTAACAATCCAGACTTTCTTAATTTCCTGCTTTAGACATGTACACCCAAGGGATCTCATTTTCATACAGACTTAAGTGATGCGGTAACATGGGGGAATTTGATCTGAAAAGCATTCTTGTTCTTTTTTTTTGTTCCTTTCACTTTTCTTTTTTGATACCAGGAATCGGATCAGGGCTTCACGCTTGGCCGGCAGGGACTGTGCTGCTGAGCCACATCCCCAGCCCTAAAAGGCCTTTTCCTTTAACGTGGACGTGCTGTGGTTTGTGAGAGTGGTCCACACGCATGAGACCGTCTGTGGGAGGGTTCAGTCCATGGACGGCTCAGTGTAAACAACTTATCTCCGTGACGATGTGGTGAAATGCTCCTGAACTCCATTCTGAAAATACAATTTGAAAAGCTTAGTTTCCTTCTCTTTAAGAGTACAAACATAAGTAAAGTTACACAATTATTTTGCATTACTACTCAGAAAATAATTGAAGGCTTAAATATTGGCGCTAATCATTTGAGGGTATTTTTTATGGGATCAAGTGGTCCTTACTATGAGTCTATACATTGTGTTGCTTCAGAATAGAATTTGTAAATTTCAGTATTTTCATCTCTGTGACGCTGATAGTCACAAGTTAGCATTTATAAAACTTTCATATTTTCAAAATATATTTATTGAACTCTCACGGCATGCTAGGAACTTACTAAGGGCTGCTCGGGGACAATCCCAGGGAGCAGAAGAGGTGGCAGCAGGGAGAACGCGATAGGATGGACTGTGCCCAGTGTCATGTGTTAAGGCCCTAAGCCCCGGGCCTGGAAATGCTTCGAGCCCTGGAGACAGGGAGGGGAGGGCAGTCCTGTGCAGGGTCCGTATCCAGGGAGCCTGATGTCCTTGTGAGGACCGAATCTGGACACAGACGCGTACAGAGGGATGTCACGGGAGGACGCAGGATCTGGCGAGGACGTGGGCCTTCCGGCCTTCCGCACGTGAAAGGACAGGTATTACGGCTGCCAGAGTTGCCTGGTCCAGCACTGGGCCTCCTACGGGAGTGGGAAAGAGGAATCGTGTTCAAAGAGACATTAGTTAGCCTCGCGTTGTCCACCGGTAGGGCCGACAGCAATGAATTTTAAGAAGTATGGGCGGAATAAATGCTCACAAGTGAGACAGACACACTATTACCATTAGACCTGTTATCATTACTATTATTAATCATTACTTGCCAAACACGGGGATGGTGTTCTCCGTAAGACCGCAGCTCCCTGCGCGTCGCGGGTGTCTGTAGACCGGTGCTCCGTACTGACCCTAAACGGAGTCATCCTCCCCACGGAAAGATTCCGTCCTGACCGGAGCTGCAGACGCTGGTTTCCGAGCAGGCGAAGGGCGAATGCTGCGTCATGAGCGTGGTTCACGGCCTCCCTCCTGGCTGGGAAGAGGCCGAGGTTCTGCTTCGCAGTCACATTTTTGTCCATGGTAAGTGGATAAATGTGGTTCGCATCACTCAGTGCCTTGGGAATGTCTTATGGTTATTTCTGGAATGGGCAAAGTTCAGCACAGTCTGGAGCCAAAATGTCCCCATTATCCAGCCAATGTAGTTTCAGTGTTTACGGCCCGTCCTCAGGATGGTGTGCACATGTGCGAGGCTGACACGCACTCTGAGCACACCCTGGAGTGCTGCGGAAGGCTGCTGAGCAGCCAGGGAGACGTGGGAGTGTCCTCTGAGGTCTTTCTTTGGGAGCCGTAAGCTGTGAGAACAGATGCAGCGGGGCCTGGGTGTTCAGGAGACTTCTCTGCTCACAGAATCAAGCCTCGAGACCTGGTTAGAAGCCCTACAGGTTCTACAATAGCTCAAGTGACCAATGGCTTGATTCTGTTCTTCTAGTCCTGGATTCCACCATCAAGACCAGTTCAGTGCAGCTTCTCGGAAGCTTCTGATGACATTCGTGAAGGATGTTTGTTTTCATAATCTGGTTCATGGATTCCTGGTGTCTCCCACCCTTTCTGGGAGCCTGTGAGCCCTCAGCTATTTTCAGAGTGACACTAAGACAGCAGATACTTTTCAGAAGTTATGTGGCATGTGAAGATGCAATTGCTTGCAAGTTAACGGCCCGTGTCTTGTGCAATTGCATGTTCTCCAGAATTCTTCAGTCAGTGGGATTGAGGTGCTTAGACTCACGTTATATAAAATTAACTTAGTTTGGTCTTGGTATTTCTTCTTTGTTCTTATTATCTACTCTACCTGTGTTTATTATAATTTTCATAAATTTTTATTTTAAAGGCCCAATTTTCTTATACAGAATTATAGCAAAATGTAAAACCAAATGTTTTTGAGTTGTTTTAATATTTTATTTTTTTCTGAAAAAGTTGATAATTTTATGTAAAATTGTTACCATTTAGGATAAAATATTTGAATGCAAAATGAATTGAAGTTCATATTTTTATTCAATTTATGGTTGGATTGTTGGCATTAAAAGGAGAATTAAAAGCTTTCCTTTCTCATTGTGCATTAAAGATGCTAAAAAAGACAGAATGTATATATCAGAGAGTTCTTTGAAAAAGACAGAATGTATATATCAGAGAGTTCTTTGATTCTTGAAGGGAGAGATCTACTCCAAAGAAGCTGAATGAAACTGCAGATAAATGAAAATGTGACAAAAACTATTTCCCCTCAACTGTATGAATGGTAATCATTTATCTTATATCTTAAACAACAGAAAAAGATCAATTTGTATTATCCATGGTGCTATTTAAATCATGACTTTGTTTTGGGGGCCAATAGTAGTTCAGAGTTTGAAGAAAAAAATGAATTGAATGACTTAGACAAATATGATGAGTTCCTCATTTCAGATGCAGCATTATTTGTTGCAGCTTTCAGAACAGACACAGAAGGGCCACGGAATCATGCCACAAGTTTTTCTGCTACGTGGCTGGGTGAGTGCTCACAGCGGCTTTGAGAACAAGTCTGGCATAGCCACGTGGCTAGACATCTCTGGCCCCAGAGGCAGCCAAGCAGGATGCTGCCTCTTCCAACAATATAGCACCTGTTGACATAGAGCTGCGGTTGCAAAAATTGTGAGAGCCTCCCTAGTAGTTTTTCTGCAAAATTGTACTTGTCTGTAGCTTATAAACAGAGGCTGGATTTACTGCTTTGCTTGTATGTGGCTGGTATCAAATCTGTGACTCGCTGAAGGAAACTTTATGGCAGACGGGTGACACAGCTGCTGAAATTCAGGTGTGAGGAAAACATGGTGAGGCAGGCGCCGGCACCACTGAACTAACCCTGGCAGAGGAATGGGAAAAATGAGAATCCAGATGTGTCCTGTCCTGGTTCAAACCCTCAATGTTAATCTGATCATGATTTGTATATAAATGTACCAATAAAATCAATTTTTAAAAAGTTTAAACATTTTTAAAAAGATAAGTGTAAAAAAATAAATATGGTGTGGGCTGGAGGGTTAGTTCAGTGGTTCCGGCGCCTGCCTCGCAAGCGCAAGGTCCTGAGTTTGATCCCCGGTGACCACATACAATGCTGGGCTTGGAGACTCACGCCCACCAGCAATCAATACCGTATACCACAGTGCTGGGCGTGGTGGTTCACGCCTATAATCCCAGCACTCGGGAGGCAGAGGCAGGAGGATTGCTGAGTTCGAGGCTTGCCTGGACTACATAGTGAGCTCAGAGCCAACCTGAACTACAAAGCGAGACCCTGTCTCAAAAAGGGGGAAAAATAAATAAATAAATAAATAAATAAATAAATAAATAAATAAATAAATAAATAAATAAATATGGTGAATGTTACAGCTCTTGTTACAGGAGAAGACACATTGTGGTGAATCTCTCGGGCGCGCTTCTCCTTCTTCCAGTGCACTCGTCCCATTGTCCCTGGCACCTTCCGAAGCAGCCCTGGAGTCCTCTTTCCTAGATGTCCTTCGCTGCGCGGTCATGGCTACCTTGATGTTCTGAATCAGTTAAACAATTACCTTTTATGGTCATTTTGACTTTGAGGAAGATCCAGAAGACACACAGTAGCAGATCTGGATGAGGACACACTGTCAAGTTTCTGGAAAATTATAATTCTCTGACTCAGGCAGTTGGTAGATTATTTTTCCTTAATAGCAAATGAAGTGAGTTTGTCACTTCAAGGAAAGAATAACTCAGTAGTGTTTGTTGCCAGTTTTAAAATTCAGACCGCCTTGTAAAAATTAGGATTTTTGGAAGCCTCATATTCACCCTTATGAACTCTGTAGAGTCCTAAAAGTTAAGGAGCTTTCTGCTAAAATTAATAGCACTATTAAATTTTATTAAAAATTTGTGTTGTGAAATATGTCATATTTAGAACATTTGCACACTTCAGCAAACCAGTCTTTTCAAATGAGCAGGGCATGATATTACAGGCTCATGGAAAGTACATCAGTCAACTGTTAAGTAGCAGAATTAGCAAGTTCAATGACACAATTTCAGATTCCATGTTGTAATTAATCTCAAAGAGATTATCACTTCTTATGTTTTAATGTGGTATCAAAGAATACCTACCATTAGTAGATAAAACCCCCCTTAATTTACACTTCTATTGCTTACCTGTTGGGTTATTTTCATGTACTTAAATGAAAATAGTGCTTTGCTATAGATTACGTGTAATACAAACATGAGAACTCGACTATCTTCTCTTTTGCAATGCTGAGGTCAGATTTAGGGCCCAATGCTGTCAGACAAAGGCTCTGCAGATGCACAACACCCCCCCCTCCCAGCTATTATCAGTTGTGCTGCTAACAACATTGATGCCAAAGTGTAGTAGGGACAGTGTTTTCAGCTGTCTTGGATACACAGGTGGGAAGGCGGCTGCTTGGTGAACTCCTAATTGCATTTATCCACACACATTGCTTTACAGAACACCACATCACTTTATGTTTCCACCCGCAAGGTTCTAGCTCTTCCAAGTCTTCGCCATCACTAGGTATTGGCCATCCTTTTATTTTAGTGATTCTATTGGCTACACAGTGTGGTTTCAATTTGCATTCCCCTAACAACTATTGACACTGAGCAATTTAAACCTTTTTAAAAATTTTTTGCATGTATTTGGAGAAATGCCTGTCTAAATGTTTTGCTCATGAAAACATGCAGTGACTTTCGCTGTTGGAGGTTTTGGCATGGGAAAAGGAAGAGTTCATTCTGAGCTGAGACTAAGGCATGTATGGGGATGACAGGGTATATTCCGAGGAGCTGTGAGGACACCAAAAAATCAAGCGTGAGGCTCAGAAGAGAGAACCAAGATTTCTCACATGTGTTTCTGAAGATGTGAAACTTTGCCCTTCAGAGGCCTCCTGGAGGTCACAGGAATATCTGTGCAGACAGCTCCAGCTCGTGATGACAGTGGTGTCATAAACATAGCTCAAATCCTTCCATCCTAGCAACATCAGTGTTCTGTAACTTGTACTGTTTTTAGACCGTGAGCTTTCTGCAGTTGGCACGTTTTTGAATTTGGTTTCCTTTGTTCCTTTCTGTTCAAAATTCTCCTCCACTTGATGGGTTGTGTGGCCATTTGTCTCAGGCAGTGGCCTCCTCAGCGTGAGGTATGGGTCTGTCCTGATGGCCTCAAGGGAGAACCAGCTTGAAGCCGAGTTTCTGGGGCTGAGCCCAGTCTTACTGATGCAGACTCTGGCGACAGGCCCAGGGTGGATGTTTTCACAGGCTGCCACTCAGTGCTGATGCTGGCTACACTTGAGAACCATTCCTCTAAAGGAACAAAAATAACGTGGTGTAGATAACAAACAAATGATGTTTTTGCTGTTCAGAATTTGTGATCTCTCCTCTCTCCATATTACCTGGTTTAAAATGTATTATTTTCTCATCTGATTAGAAATATTTCAGTGTTATAAATGTTTGGGGGAAATGGAAATGTTTAAAATCCACAGACATACATGATGTGGCCTCCATATCTGTGGACTCAGCATTCATATTAACAAGCTGCAGATCAAAAACATTTTTAAAAATATGACTATGTGTACTGGATATATATATATATGTATATATATACACATACATACATACATATATGTATATGAACTTTTATGTATGTATGTATGTATGTATGTATGTATGTACATATGTGAACTTTTTTCTGTTGGTCATTCCCCAAACAACACAGTGTAACAACTACCTGCACAGCATTTCCATCGAACTCAGTATTAAAAGTAATCTAGAGGTGACTTACGTGCCCTGGAAGATGTGGGTAGGTGTCACGCAAACACTACGTGACTTTACTTAGGGGCCTGAGCACCTGTCTATGTCGATGTCTCCATGGAGCCCTGAAGCCAGAGCACCGTGGATATGGAGGGATGGTTTCATCTGTGAAGCGAGGAGTGAGAATTAAACATGAAACACTAGCAACAATCAGGACTGATGTTTCAGGAGCCAGTGGACAGGGTGAGTAAACTTATGTTCCTGAAGACTCAGAAAAGAGAGCCTCAAACAACAATGAATAAATTTAGTTTAAAAGGTCAGAGTACCATAAGGATCTGCCAGAGAAAAAAGCTGGCAAAAACAAAACAAAGCAGAATAATCATGTGGGACAATCTACTATCAAAGCTAATGTAAAAAAAAACCCTTATCAGTTCTCAGATAAGGCTCTCACAAATGTAAGGCAGATCGTGTCTGCCATGCCTATCTTCCTTATTTTGAAAGTGTAGACTTTAGGAGGCTGGCTGAATGGATGGGTTGAGACAGAAAGTGGTTGATGAGAAGTGAGTGTATATATATTTGTGTGTGTGCATGTGAGCATATGGGTGTGTTACTTTGAAACACTAGGCAGGTGCATTGTTATTTTTACAAACCAGCGGGGTGGTGTGTCTGCCAGGGGAGGTTCCCAGTTGGGAACTTTCTGTGGAGCAAGGGAAGGCCACCCTTAGCCACCCTATCTCTTTTGCTAGTGTTGTCAGGCATGTTGACAGCATTTCCTGGGATATTTATTGTCTCTTGCAGGGCATAATGTCAATTTTTATCATAAAGGTGTATTGTTGTGGGTGTATAGTACCCACATTTATTTGTTGTTTTTTTTTTGAGACAGGGTCTTACTTTGTAGTTCAGATGGGCCTTAAACTCACTATATAGCGCAGGCAAGCCCCAAACTCACGGCAGTCCTCCTGCCTCTACCTCCAGAGTGCTGGGATTACAGGCATGAATCACCACATCAGACACTGTGCTATGTAGTTACTGGGGATCGAACTTGGGACCTTGAGCTTGCAAGGCAGACGTGGAACCACTGAACTAAATCCCTGGTCCCCACATTTATTCTTTAGAATATTTCTATTGATGAATTATTGATTTTATTTATGAGTTTCATTATACTAAACAATGAGTACTTAGCAGAAAAAATGTCAAAAAAATGAATTTTTAATATTTATTGTTTTCAAAACTTATCAAAATTTTCAACATCAACTGGTTTTTGGTGTACAAAGTTTAAAAATAACAACAGAAATAAATTCCTAAATGAACTACAGAGAATATACCAATAAACTCTACAACAAAAATAATCTTTACTTCAATTATAATACCTTCATACAGGACAGCAGCACATTCCAAGTAAACATACATGTTTTGCTTTCCTGGCCCTTTTGAAGGACATACTTGACATCTTACTGGTCTTGCTGTTTTGTCAGGAAGTTCTTACTACATTGTACTATGTGTAGTTAACAGGAACATAAAATATCAATAAAATAAAGCATTCAATTCTTAATATGTACTGTGCATTTAGGAATAAGCATTAAGATTTTCACTTCAGCTATATACTTGCTTACAAAACCTAAAAGATAACTTCAGAAATAAAAACCTATGTGAAGTATAGTATAAATACAAAAAAGTCCACCATAGAAATAATCTTTACTTCACCTGTCTCACTCAGGATTATCTTCACACATGGAACTGTGTGTTCCATGCATGAGCATCACTTACACTGGTAGCGTGTATGTTTTCTTTTCCTTTTCTGTGGTACACAGTTGATTTCTTTTTTCTTTTCTTATTTTTGTAGTAGGTCTTTGGGATGCTGTACCTGCCTGTTCACCTGTTAGCTCACAAATGTTCTCCATAATTTTTTTAGTTCTCTGGCAGAAACATTTTGTTCTTTTTCTGCTATAAATGATCTGAGTTCCAGTCCTAATCACTCAAGAAAATTTCTCCATAATATTGTACACTTGTTATTTTCATTGTGAACTATCAAACTGTTCATGCCACATATGTTTAGGATTGAGTAAAACACAACCAATGACCAACACCTTGTATTCTAAGTGACACCATAATTGCTGCAAAACTCATCAACATTATCTTCCAAATCTTTGGTTTTGTTGTTAAAAGTTACCATCACAGGCTTCAGCTTTGTTGAGGTTTTAGTAAAGTTAGAAACAAAGGAGCTGAGTCACTTCCTTCCCTTTCTTTTGTTCAGCTGTAAACCCTACCCCACCCTAATACACTGCCTAAAGCTACAGTGACCAAAAAAATGCTGCAAGGTATTCGTCAATAGTCAAGTATGCAGATCTTTGGAAACAAAACTCTCAATGAGCAGATAGCAACTAGATTATAAATTCATTTTCTGCCTTGGTTGGTGGTTTTGTCAACAAACTTCAGGCAATTCTGAAGGAAACCAAATCTCAGTATCATTGTTTTACTACAAACCTCAAACCCACAGGGGGGAGTCTTTTACAACCATATCTTTTACATTCCTGTGATTACCATGAGAAAGCCCTATTAAGTATGAATGTTTTCTATTCACCTAGTAAGGCGTCATAATAAACACATTTTTGAGCATGGTTTTTTTGTACACAGAATGTTTTACTTGTATTTCATCATGTGTATTTCACAACATCTTGTAGCATTTCAACTGTTACAATTTCTAACACTGAACAGCAGTGATGGCACTCTCTCCTCTGCTGAGATCTTCACTACATTTTCAGATATAGTTTTAATATTGGATCATTCCACTAGGTTGTGTGTCTATTTTGTACCATTCTGACTAGTCAAATATGTACTAATATTGCTATTTCCTTTGTCACCTGAATCAGGGAGAATTTCATTCCCTGTGTCTGTATTGGTTGATTCTTGCTCCATTTCAGTCATAGGAACTTTGGTTCACATGGCCTACATCCTCATCTGTGCATGAGTCACCTGATTATTCATTTTGAACTTGCTCCAAAACTTTTAAATCTGTTTTTTTCATGTGTCATTGTACTCCGCTGGGCTACTTCTACAAGAAAGATCAGAAGAAAACTTTAAAACAAATCTTAAATGCACACCTGTTGATCCTTTTTTTGCTCCTATACATAGCTTGCCATTTGTCTGTAAAGTATGTGAATGCACAGATGGGTTCCTGCTGTCCCCACATGCTGCTACCCTGAGCCACACTCACATTCCATTGTGGTAAAATACTTGTTAACAGAAGAACACTATGGGTATATTTTACCCCCATAATGCTCTGGTAAACATGCAAAAACTGTTAGCATTGTGTGGTAAAAATACAGGTTTGATGCTTTTGCACACTTGCTCAGATACCTTACTGTTCATCAGACCAAGTGTGTAAATGCAAAGGTTGCTTCCTGTATTGCCCAGGCACAGATCCCGGGACACATAGCTAGCTACTATTATGCCAAACTACAGATTCACAGTGGAAAAATAGGAATAAATTGTTATGCTCTTTGGGTAAAGGTATTTTGATCTCCTGTGGGGATTGGTTAACAGTAGCCACTAATCACATTAGTGAGGACTAATTAAGAGCATGAGAGGCCTAGGATTTAGCACAAGTGGTACCGTGCCTACTTTGCATGCACAAGGGCCTGATGTTGATTACTGGTACCTGAGAAACTGAGAAATGCATATGGTTATAAAGACTTCAAGACACCTGTTAAACCTCTCTCGTTCAGCCCCCAGACCTTACTATATAGCTGGCCAGGTCTGAAGTTTTCTTTCAATAATAATTTGTGCAGACACAAATTTATGTTAAATATCTACTTAGCCTCTTATTTCTAAGATATTTAAGCATGGTAAAATATATAAGGTAAGAAAGTTGCCACGTTAGGCATTTTCACAGTTCAGTAGTGTTAAGTACATTCCCTTCACACCATTTCCGCCCACAGAGCTCCGTTACTCTAGCCCAGCTGAGGCGCCATGATTATTCAACAGTAGGTCCTCATCCCCTCCGCTGCCGGCCTGTGCTAACCCCAATTCTACCTTCTTTTCTAGGAAGCTGACCACTGTATACCTCGTATAAGTTGAATTGTGGGGTTCTCTTTTCATCACTGGTTTATCTTACTTAGAACTGTGTCCTCAGAGTATGTCTGTGTCGCCATCTGTTCACATTCCCTGTGCAAGGCTGAATAGTGTTCTGACACACTCGCATCACACTGTGTGCACCTGTTCTTCCACTGTGGATGCGTCAGTAGCTTCCGGCTGGCTAATGTGAAAGATGCTGCGATGAACACGGGGGAGCAAACGCCTCTTAGACTCTGCTTTCAAATCTTTTGAGACAACAGTCAAAAATGGAATTTCTGGGTCACATAGTAATTCTTTTAAATTATAGAGGACTCATTGCTAATAGACTATGTGAGCAGTTTGGGGGTATTTAGAACAGTTAAGCAGAAAGCATAGTAAATAAGAGAATTACGTGTTTCTCTGACCCCCCCCCCTCTTTCTGCAGCTTTCTCTGTGAGCAGCATCTTGCATTAGTGGGCCACACTTTTCCCCCGACGAGCTACACTGACACGTTGCTGTAACTAGTGGCCAAGCTTACCCTAGTGCGAGCTCCAGGCACTCGACTTTCTGTGTGTTGACAAATGTCTATGACCTGTGTCACCATTACCAGGGGAGTTTCACTGCCCTAAAAATGCCACGTGTTCGCCTATTCACTTCTCTCTCCCCTCTAACCCTGAGCAGCTGCAGAACTTTTTATTGTCTCTGGAGTTTTGCCTTTTTGAGAATGCCATGTGCCTTGTCTTCGCTTTCAGATTGGCCGCTGTCATTTACAGATGTGCATTTAGGCGTTCTTAGATTGTCTTCATTGCTCGATAACTCAGTTCTTTTCGTTGCTGAATAATGTTCCTCTGTGTAGAGTTACCACGGTTTGTTTATCCATTCATCTACTGAAGGACATCTTAGTGTCAGCAAATTTTGGCAATTTTGAATTAAACCCCTCTGAATATCCATGTATAGATTTTTATGTGGACATACAAAGTATGATGAAAAGCTATGGTAAATATGTAAGCTAAAAAATCATTATAGTAAAAGACACATTACTATTTTTTTTTTTTTTTTTAGACAGGGTCTCGCGTTGTAGTTCAGGCTGGCCCTGCGCTCACTATGGTGCCCAGGCAAGCCGCCGCAAACTCAGCAATCCTCCTGTCTCTGCCTCCCGAGTGCTGGGATGACAGGCGTGAGCCACCACACCCGGCACTGTGGTATGTGGTATTGATGGCTGGTGGGCGTGAGTCTCCATGCCCAGCATTGTATGTGGTCACCGGGATTGAACTCAGGACCTTGAGCTTGTGAGGCAGGCGCCGGAACCGCTGAGCTAAATCTCCGGCCCAAAGACACATTACTATTAATCCTAATCAGGACACACCCCTCACTTCCAGCGCAAGGGCTCCGTCCTTACCATTTCCGAAGCCGTTCTGGAAGTCCTCCTTCAAGTCTTCCTAAACTATGGTAAGAATATGGTGACTGCTGCAGCAGAGCGTCATTCAAAAGACAGAGGCTCGTGAAGACAGTGCGGTGTCCTAGCTGCCGCCTCACCTGATCCCGCGTGGTGTCACTTCTGGCCTTTCCCCAAGTCAAAAGGACCATGAAAAGCATGTGCTTTGAGTCAGTCCGTGGAGGCCACTACCAAGCACGGCCTTTTCACACTTGTGAATGAGGCCTTCAGAACCGCTTTAGAAGGGCCAAGAAGAGTGGGATCCGTGTGGTTGAATCAAGGCAAAGTATTCTGAGTGGGATTAATGGTAATGTGTTTTTACTGTAATACATTTTTTAAAAATTTAAATATTCATGGTAATTTCAATCACACCTAATAAATTTTCAATTTAAATACCAGGAATACTAAGAAGCACAACCTCTGGATCATATGGAAAGAGTATGTTGAGCTTTATGAGAGGTTGCTGAACTACCTTCCAATGTGCCTTTGCCTTTTGGCACCCGGGGGAAGAGGGCACAGGAGAGCCGCTGCTTCTACGCAAGACACCAGTGAGGAGGTTCGAGCCTTGGACAGCGCCAGACTGGAAACTAGAAACCAAAAATGACGATTGCAGCGTTAATGTTTAACATGAATATGCAAAATTCGCTGCTAACAGATCCTTTTGCTGTTGGCCTCTGTGCTCAGGAGAAGGTGGTGCTGCGGAGTGCACAGACACGCGTGCCCCGAAGAGCACAGACAGGCGTGCCCCGCGGTGGAGGAGGCTGAGACGTCCTAACAGATGCAGGGAAGCCATTCCGCCCTCGAGACAAGAGCTTCCTTTGATCTGCTTTCTGTTTTGAAGAAGAAAGACGGACCCGGAAGCACCTTTTTTTTTTTTTTTTAACAGAAACGCTGAATAGCATTTTTGAAGACCATGACACTCAGATTTGACTGTTGTACAGGTGAGACAGCCGTGGCGGCCGCAGAGAAATAGAGCAGTCACTTTTAATACTGGTCCTGTGTGTTGGTTTAAAAAGTGTACAACTGGTAAATAAGAGAAAACATCTGTACTCATTTGTAATTTAAATTTGAGTATTGATGAGGTAACACCCACACACAGTGCCAAGTTCGAAAGGAACAGACTCTGGTCCTTGCTGTGCTTCCCCGCGCTGCGCTGCTGCAGACACGGCGCGCGTGCGCAGAGTCCTCGCGGCTCCCGCGTGAGCAGCACCGCCGGCCACCCTGAAGGAGCGGCACGCTGCGGCTGAGCGCTCGGGGGCTGGGCACCAACACCCAGGGGGCCGCTGCGGCAAGCGCTGCCCAGCAGGTGCCCGTGACTGGGCTGTGCAGCCCAGGAGGAGCGCGGGGCCCACACCTCCCAGGGGCGGGCAGGCAGCTGCTTGGCGCCGGCTCCGCCGGAGGACCCTGCGGAACCCCGTCTCGCTGGGGGCATCCTGGGGGCCTGCGGTGTGGACACGACTTCCTGGGCAGCGAGACGGGAGAGGCTGCAGCAGGGGGTGGAGGGAGCTGCGTGGCGGGGTTGAAGCCCTTCTCTGGGTTGAGCGGCGCCTGTTCGTGCGTGTGCGTGAGTAGGAACTGGTTACCCAAATCAGGTTCGCTCGCCTGGCACCAGCTCAGTCCCTCGTGTGTATGAGTGTGAGTGAGTGGGTGTGAGTGTGTGTGGGGGGGTGAGAACCCAGAACCAACTGCCAGCGAAGTTCCAGGGTGCGAGACTTGGAGTTATGGACCCCACGCTGTGCCTTTGGTTCCAGACCCTGCGTCCTTCAGCCCCTCTGCGGCCGTTTCCCGGGCCTGTTTAATCCTCATCCTCCTGCTTCTGTGAATTTGACTCTGTTAGGCCCCACTGCGAAGGGCGGTCGTGCAGTGCCTGTCTCTCTGTCTGACCTGTTTACTTACAGGCCGTCTCACTAACCAGTCCGTCCGCACAGCCGCCCGCAGCGGGGCTCCTTCGAGGTGCTCTCCAGCGTGCGGTGCAGCACACTTCGTGTCGGTCTGTCCGCTGACGGACACTTCAGCTGGGTCCGTGTCTCGGTTGCTGTGAACGGTGCTGCAGTATACACCAAAGGGCGGGAAACTCACACCTATGGATTCCATTGATCAGGCATCTACCTGGAAA
>PVIC010008545.1:0-47871 GCA_004025085.1 Thryonomys swinderianus
TTAAGTCCTTGGGGAAGAAAGAATTTTGCCTCCAGACTCAAGACTGCGATACCAACTCTTCTCAGAGCCACCAGGACACCCTGCAGATTTCAGACTCAATAGTCCCCATAAATATATAATCAGTTCCTTAAGATAAGTTACATTATCTACCACCCCCTGCTCACACACAGGTATGTATATGTCGTACACATACGCACACATATACACTTTCCCCTTACTGGTTTATTCTGGAGAACCTTAACTAGTACCGATAGGAAGATTCAGAAATGTGAATTATTCAGCAGCATTGGAGTGGGAACGGCGGTCCAGGTCATGTTCACAACATGACCTCATCCTTGGTTTCTCAGTTTACTGTGTCCTAAACACTTCTTCCTCCCTTTCTCTAGGGCTTTTCTTGAGAATGTTCATTGTGGCGGTAGTATGGTTGACAGGGTAGAGGTAAAAAGAGAAAATGTGTGTCAGGTGTTTCTCAAGAAATGATCTGACATTTCTTACTGTCTTGAAAACAGAAAATAACTCCCATTGCAGCAACGTTGTTGGCTTCCCGTGGAGTATATTTATAATGTGACCTAGTGATGCTTATGGCCATCTGATTTACCACAGTTGTTCCCTAGGGAATGACCATCATGACTGGCATGTATTGGTCTTTTTTGTATGTCAAGTACCATTTTAAGTGTGTATAGACATGATCTCTTGGAGACTTCTTAGCCCAGAGAAAGTGGCCTTAACATCCCATTTTTAAAAAGTAGCGATTGAAGAGTCAAATAACATTCCCAAGGTCCATACCTCATCAGAATGACTCCAAGCCAGTGCCCCTGGTGTCTGCTGTGCCTGTGCTGGCCTTCTCCCAGGTCCCCTCTCATCCCTACTGGACTGTATCTCCTTCAAGCAGGGACTTTTCCCCTGGATTCATCCCCATTCTTTATTTTCTACCAAGTGCAGCCCCTGACACATAGCAGATGCTCTGTGTATATGCACTGAGTGACTAAGGGACTCACTGTATTCTCTGCGAGGACATCCAAATGGATGTGCATTGGAGGGCCTCATTCTTCCTGTATAATTCATTCTAGGCCCAGGGAAAGAGATCACAGACCTGTCAGGGTGTTAATGACCTCTTGGAGCTTTAGCCATGGAGCTGCACTTCAAGGCTGTTTCCTTATCCATGCTTTGAGATGTGCATAACCGCTTAAGCTCTGTTACCAGGTGTCCCTCTGCAGAGAAGCTTAGGTGATGTTACCTAAGCTTTTATCATCTGCATCACCCACTCTCAGGGACCCATCATTTATAGCTTGTGTTCCATACTATCTACATCTAAGTAATGCTGGTACTTGGAGAGAATCATCACTTTATATATTTTGAAAACATGCCCGAAGTTCTGTACTACTTTTGCCTTTCAGAGAATCCTCCCACTACTTCTTCATGCATATGCATGAGCATGTGCACACGCGCGCGCGCACACACACACACGCATATACGCACACACATGAATCTCCTCTACCTTAGTTTGTCACCTGTTTCATAAACATATCACCTTGCTTTCTAAACTAAATACATGGGAGTACATAGAAAACCACTTTAAACTGAAATTATGATTTATATTTTATGCCATTTTCCCCACAAAGTTCATTTCCTTGGCTCCTCATAACTGAAAACCAATGATAGTATACTTAGTACCATTATTTAAGCTTATTTCCCCCTTAGAAATTATAAATTATGACTAAATTTTGACTAAAACAATGTAAATCAGAATTAGGCAGCATGCAGTGCTTAGCTTCCATCTGCCTTATGTTCTTATTTTTAATTGTGCAAGTACATGGCAGTGATTCCTGCCAGAGCTAAAGTAAACAATGTGAATTTTTCCCTCTAAAAAAGATGCTGTATAGTCTAGAAGAGTAGCTCCTGGGTATTTGTGTGTTTCATTAAATACATGAGTATGTGAATCTATGTACATACTCATAGTCCGGAAATTAAAATGTGTGCCTTCTTTTATCATTTCTTTCCCATTAAAAAAAAAAACAAACTCATAGCTAGAAGCTCCATTACTGCCAGGTAACACCTTAGAATTTATATTCAAATGAACGCCCTCTGAAAACTTAAATAACAACTTACTGACAGCCTGCTTTGTACAGTCACTTTTGCATGGCTTTAGAAAGCTTCACAGTAGGGCCATTTGTGTTTTGGAACAAGAAGTCAAAATAGCAAGACAGACACAGGCAGTAATATAATTTCCAAGCACTTAGCTGCCAAGTGGCGCATACAGCAAAGTAGAAGGCCCATGAGATCTTGGAGCTATAATGTTAATACATTTGAAAAAACAACCTCCCAAGTCAGAACACACACCAGCACTCCTCTTCTCTAAATCTTACTCTGAATGTCTAAGTTCATGTTTCAGAAAAGAAGGAGAAAAAGTTCTCCTTGAGAGCTTTTTAGAAATGAGCCCTGGCATTTGTGTTTTTCTGACCATCGCGAAGGCTGCTTCAGAAGGGCAGCACTTGATCTGATCAACCGTGAACGAAGAGGCTGGCACCTCTCTTGCGTACCCGCCATGATGGAGGACTGGAGCTGCTCTAATTGTAATTCTTTCACTCCTGCCTTGCCAAGCCGGTGGCTTCTGTTGCAACATGTGGCAACTTCTCCCTTAAAGACTAACCACAGTCCAAGTTACCGTAATATTTAGGACCAGCTACAAAGACATTTCTTCCTCTAAACTACATGCCAAGTTTAAATCAAACTACCTTCTCCTCCTTGGCCATTCAAATACATCCAACTCTTGTATTTTAAAAAGGCAAGAACTACACAGGTCTCTTTTTGTTGTATTCCTGTTCAGACAGATGAAGAAACAAGGCACTTCATGCCTGGTGTTGTATGAAGCTCATTCACTTCCTTGTGAAATCACCTCTGATATTATTCATTTTAGTGAGCTAAACAGAAATGTTGTAGAAGGAAGAAAATACATGGAGTCTGACTACAGCAAACAGCTATCAGTGCTGAAGGAGGAAAAAAGTAGCTGAAAATTACTAGTCTTTTTGACAGAGCACTGAACCTCTGAGCTGCTTCTTCATAGCTGCAGCCACAAGAGGTCAAGGCGGGGACTTTTCAGTGACCGCCATTGTCCTTTTGAACAATTAATATTAAGAAGTAGCATAAATCCATTTATTTTGCTTTTAAGAAATTCTGAATTTAAAATGGTCCATGCCTGTTATCCCAGCAATCTGAGAGGCCGATGCAAAAGATTCATGAGTTTGAACACAGCCTGGGCAACTCTGCAATTTAGTGAGACCCTGTCTCAAAATAAAAAGTAAAAAGGGCAAGGGGTATAGCTCATGAAAAGGCCCTGGGTTCGTTCCCCCAGTACTAAAAAGAAAGAAGTAGTTTCCTGTTCTACCTTTGCATAGAAAAGGCCATCAGAAAGGAAGTGAGAAAGGAAAGGAAAGAAGGAAGGAAAGAAAAGATTCTTAGTAAATACATTGACCAGTATACCTGGTCATTTCCCTCTTGGCATTTGATAAACACACACGTACACACATATACATGTGCACATAAAATAGTGACACTATTACCAACTTTATCAACCTAAATTTCTGCATATTTTTAGTAAGATTCACTTCCCTTCATTGCTTAGTTTGTTTTAAAGTGAATTACTTTCAACACAATTAATTTTTGTGGGTTATATTTCTTTTTATCTTTTAAAAAGTTATATCTAATGTAGCAGTAGACTCCAAAGCATAATTTTTTTTTTTTTGACACAGGGTCTCGCTTTGTAGTTCAGGCTGGCTCTGAGCTCACTATGTAGCCTAGTCAAGCTTCAAACTCAGCAATCCTCCTGTCTCTGCCTCCCGAGTGCTGGGATTACAGGCGTGAACCACCATGCCCGGCACCAAAGCATAATTTTAAAATGTACACCCAAGAACTACCATCCAGTTTAAAATTTATATCTTATCTCTGTTGATTCTCCTGCTTCTCTCTCCTGGAATTTTTATTGATAATTCTCTTGATTTTAAAAAATAAATACATATTTTTATCACATAAGAGTGCATTGCTAGTAATAGTTTGAAACGCATAAAATGGAATCACACTACCTGTGGGCTCTTTGCAGCTTGTGTTTTTTGTCCATAAAATTCATCTGTGTCATTTGATACCAGTACATTTACTTTGTCCTCCCTGCGTAATATTGTGATGTGTGAATATACCACAGTGTATCTGCTATCTTGTTTATGGTAAGAAGGGAAACAAACAAGATGAGGTGCATTAGACATATTTAGAATTTGAGAAGTCTGAGAGACACAGGGAAGCACCAAGTAGGTAGATGGATGCCCAAGCCTAATCAGGAAGATGTCAGGGTGGAAATAATCAGCCCTCGGGTGCCAGCTGTTTGTAG
Organism: Thryonomys swinderianus; assembly: GCA_004025085.1. Taxonomy (NCBI): domain Eukaryota; kingdom Metazoa; phylum Chordata; class Mammalia; order Rodentia; family Thryonomyidae; genus Thryonomys; species Thryonomys swinderianus. The sequence continues at coordinate 4,379 of PVIC010008545.1, forward strand.
AATGGTACTTAGTGTGTCAATGGAGATTTTATGTTAGCAGTGATTGATTTTTATTTCTTAAATGCCTATTAGGTTAGTCGATTTTTTAATCTTTGTCACACGTGGCTGAAGTGTGATGTGGCAAGGAAAGAAATGAGCAAAAGCTGGGAGCTTCCAGGAACGTGGAGGAAACTATTTGGCAAGCTCTGAAGGATGATGTAGAGATTAGGTGTTGGGATTAGTACCTGTCTCGTGGAGGTTTATGAGATCCAAGTGAAACCATATAGATACATTTTGCTTTGTCAACTGAAACACATTATATACCTTATTATTATATTTCATTATAGCACCTTGTTAGCTTTTAGTTAATTAGGAATGTTCAGTGCAAAGTTATCCTGTGTGTGAGAAGTTGGTCCTGTTTATTCATGCTTTATAAGTGAGGAAGCCACCACTCATGAAGGGTATACAAGGATTTGAATCTTGTGGGGTCAGCTTCTAAAAGCTGTGTTCTCAGCTTCTAGGCAGCTCTGTCTTTCTTGAAATGACAGACTTCTCTGAGCTCTTACAGCTTCAAATGTTCAGACATTTTAGGGACACATTTCAGCATATCTACCTTGACCTCAGCTACAGAATGTCCTCCTCCCCCTACCCTGGCCATGGACCAGCAGAGAAAGGGCTTTGTCTACTAAGACTTAGTACCTAGTACCTTTGACCTAGTACCTTTGACCCCAGCCTCAGCCCTCCCAGGACTCAGCCCACCTGCCATGTGCCTGCTTGATGATGAGTGAAAATGTCATCTGCTTGATTAAGTTCATGGCTGCAGCCACCCAATGCAATGGGTGAGTAGTGCCCAGGGACTAGAATCCGAGTCTCCTGGCTCTCAAATGTCACCTTTGTTTTATGTTAATAAACTGTACATCTCCAGGGGATCTGGCAGAAATCTGAACGTGTTTAATTTTCCTGCAATAAATATTAAAGAATCCTTTTTAGAGCAAGGATGCAAGCCCCAGCCAGGGAAAACATGATTTTCTCTGAGGGCCTTTGACAAACTCACACAAGTGCTAGGATTAGATCATGGACCACTGGCCTTTGATTCTGTCTCCCACTGGGGCGTGCTGAAGGAGTTAAGACCTCTGGTGCAGCCACAAGGCTGCAGCTGGACCTGAAAGGCACACACATGAAGCTGGAATGCAGCATCCTTCCCACAGACAAGCTAGTCATAGCTGATTTCTGCTGGAAGGCCAAGATGAGGAGAGTGACATTTCAGTGACACTGTGGTGATTCAGGTCCGGATCAGACAAGTTAGCCCAACCATTTGAATTGGCCCTTGCCTGCCTCTCTGCGGTCTGCTTCTTCTGTCTCTGGAAAAGCCACGTCAGTCAGGGAAAAAAGGTGCGGGTGTCCAGGACAAGGGAAAAGAAAATGTGAATTATAACTGCTTGAGAACAGAGAATACAGGAGTAATTTAGGACTTTGTCATCAGAGAATTGCTAGACAGACTGTACTCCCTCAGCTAATAATATTGCTAGAATGATGGAGAAAAATGATTGAGAGAATGATTTCGGTAGAATGAAAGCTGAATTTCTAAGGCTGACCTGCTAGGGCTTGAACGTATTTGACAGGGGCAGGCTTGTACCACGAGACACACAATATTAGGATTCTCCGAAGTGTGCATTCCTCCTGTTGGTTCTCTCAGGCCCTCGGGCAGCCACAGGTGGGAGACATTCAACGTTAGTCTCTGCCTGGATTGCAGGGCGTTGGGCAACTATGACAAGAAACGGTCCAACTCGCAGGTCATTTCCTGTTAGTATCTATTCCTAGGCAAGGTGCTCCAGCACTGGGGTCTGTTGGGACCTACTTCTCCCTTCCTTCCTTTCTGTTTTCCATCATCCATGGTATTCATGAAAGAGCACTGTTGTGTTAATCCTGCCTTCATGGAGTTTTCAGGCTAGCAGGAGACACGGAGCAGAGCAGCCTGTACAGTTGTTGCAGCTGTGATGTCCACAGAAGAGTGGGCCATGCAGCATGGAAGGTCTCATACGTGGGTAACTCTGCACTCAGTGTGGATAGCAGCAACTTTCCCCTTTGTAACTTATTAGAGGACAACTTTGTAAGCACAAGTATTTGGTTTGCTGAAGCTATCTAGAAAAGTGTCACTTTTGGAAGTTGGTATGAGAGGGTGTTGTTTATACAAATAGATAAAAGAAGGTAGTTAAGTATAGTCTATAGCTTTTCCTGACACTCAAGTGAGAATTTCTAAAAATTAATTTCTTGTGTGCGCTTTCAGAGATCAATTGATGACTTTGGTTGCATATTACAAACTAAAGGAGAAAATTTTTAAGTTTTTCTTCTTCACACACAGGTTATACATAAGAAATATTTATTCTCTACCTTTTCAGAAAAATAATTGGAAAAGGGAGATGTCCCTTAGTGGTGTGTACAATAGCAGTTCATGCCAAAAGAAAACAAATCCTTTGAAACTGCAAACAGGGTCTGGTCAAGAGTTTGGTCTGCTGTTCATGCAAGACTCAGTCACCAGGAGCTATAATATAAGGGAAGCCAAGGAGCCGCGGCCCAGGCAAGCTTCTGAGGGTGGATACTGGTGAGTGTGTACAGGAAGTGGCCTGGCACAGTGCATTTCCTGTTCCTGTTCCTTGGAAGGAAACCGGTAGTTCTTTCTAGTCTGCAGTAAAGCAAGCAAAAACAGTACCTTAAGCTCAGATAGTATGTTGTGTCTCAATTCCCTGGATATGTGCTTGGATCCCCTCAGAATAAATTTTGTCTCTTCTTCTTTGGCCCTTGGACTAAAAGTAGCCAGGTCTTTTAAACCAACTATCGGTTGTTGGTTGGTTGCTTGTATGTGTATATGCATGTTGAGAGTCTCATTAAATAGTCCAGGCTGATTTTGAATTCACTATGTAGCCCAGGCTGGCCTCAAAGTCATGGAGATTCTCCTGTCTCAGCCTCTCCTGAGTACTGGAATTACATCCATGCACCGTCATGCTCAGCAAACCAGCTAATTTTTAAAGACTTGTAAGTAAGGAGAAAAATAGAGTGAAAACTTACTAAAGCTAAAAAATGACCTTTATAGTTTTCCTTGCTAGGGTTAGAATACTAAAATATTAAATTCTGTTCACAATTTGTGATTGATCATATTGAAGTAATTTTAAAATATCTCATTTTGATGTTGGCAGTTCATTTCACCACTGTTATTTCCACAAGGTTCTAGGTCTTTTGTAGACAAATAAAATACAGTGCTTTCCTTATGGCATGGTTGATACTTTTCAGATATCCAGATGGCCACTTCATTTACATTGGAGTAAAGACATGTATGGGGTTTTAATCATACCGTGTTCTATTTTTTCCCCTCTTTTTGCATATCATCTTTTTTAGCAGTTGCTTCTTAATGAATGACTGTTTATTGCAGTTTATAGCTAGGAATTTTAACATTAAAAAATTCTTATCAGAAAACAGATTATAATTTTTTCTCATTCTCTATCCTTTGTCCTGGAATAATAAAAATTCCCCACTATGAAACATAAAAATTTGATAAATCCCATCATTCAGTTCTTGAAAACTTAAATTTAATAAATCTTAATAAATAAATTTAATAAATCTTTAAATTTAAATCTGATTAGAGGAAATTTATAGTTCTTAAATTTATAAAAAGTTCTTATAAAGTAAAAACAGGGTAGGACTGGGGATTTAGCTCAAGTGGTACCGTGCCAACCTTTGATGCACAAGGGTCCAAGTTCAATCCTCAGTACCACCCCCCCCCAAAAAAAAAATGGGTAGAGCAGCAACACTTTTGCTTTTTGGAGATAGGTATAAAGGATCATGGGTTATGTAACCACCCCTTTAAAAACATATAGTTAAAAGTCTCTTTTTTCTTACTTTCTCCATTGTTTAATCACCAAACATACTTGGGGTTTTTTTTTTTGTTAGTTGGTTTGTTTTTGTGTTTTTGGACAGCCACAGGTATGATTATTTGAGTCTAAAGACCAGATTCTGAAATAAGCTTCAAACGCCTGTAGGAAAGAAACAGGTTGACAGGACCCACCGGAGGCAGTGTTCTTATATGTGACAGACTTAGATCAGAATTTTATCTTCTTTTATCTTCTGAACGTGTATGATCCTTCATAGCAGATTATCCTCCTAAAACATGACTGACGTCAGGAACAGTACTTTGGGACTGCTCATTTGATTAAGACAAGAAAGAGCTGGTAGAAGGGGCCAAATGTCTCATAAATACTGTTCCTTTTGCCGAACTTCTTAAGCAGAATGAGCACAGAGGTCAAGAGTAGGGGTTTGTGTTGTGCTCTGTGCACACCTCTGGCACTCGTGCACATACTGATGTTCCTCCTGACTTCTGGTGTTCTAGCTTGAGTCATCTCACAGGACCCTGAGCATTGTAGGTTCACCCAAGGGTTTGGTGAAAGTGACTAATGCTCCAAAGGCACAGGATGGAATTTAGGAGAAATAATGTGGAAACAGAAAGCTCTTTTCTGTTCTATGAAGGTAGTAGATGAGGCTTTGAATGTCTGTCTCCAGATTGCCAGGATGTCTGTAGTTAGCATTGCATTTACAACAGAAATAAATGATCCAGTACTCCTGTAGCTAAATATAATTTATAATTTTAATGCACAGTTGAAGCATGAAGGATCATGCTTTTCAAACTGTTCTAATGACTTCACACAACTCATTGTAGCTGATGGTGAGTTCAGCCTACCAGCATCCAGCATTTTCACCCATTTATTCAGACACCTGTGGTTGGATGCTAATGAATGTGTTTACTTGCTCAAACTTAAAATATAAAATTTCTAAAAGAATGTTTTTATTTTAGTCCTGCAAAGAGCGCCTGCCTTCATGGGCTCCTTGTATTTCTCAGGATGCTTATGTGCCAGCCCTTCTTAAAGAGGTCTGCTTTTAAATATAGGGAGTATCAGCCCTTCAAGAAAATGCCAATGTCTGAGCCATCAGCAGAAATCCTGCAACAGACATGCCCTGGGAAGTCTCTTGTATCAGAAATATGGTTAATTTAGGAACTGTCCCTGATCTAGAATTTTGAAGGCAATTAACGTTGGCCAGAGGTCTGTTTTATCAGTTCAGACACTGCCTTTGTGTTTATGCCTCAGGCATTTGCCTTTGCTCCTGCTGACACTCTGCAGCCACAGAAGGTACCAGAACTAGATTAAAATGGCTGTACCATTGCGACAGAGTGAGGCCCTTTTGGGTTGCATCTTGTTATTTGTTCCTTCAGTGGTTCCTCGTTGCTGTGACGTCAAGGCTGCCATTCAAAGCAAAGAAGCAAAGTGTGGCCTCTCTTTGCATCAGTAGCCTAGACAAGCTGTTGTTTCTCAGGCATCCACAACACGCTCTGTCTGGCAAAGCTGTGCATTCCATGCCTGGGTGACCTGGTTAAATGGAGGAAACCCAATGCTATCCACTGAATAGTCTCCAAAACAAGCATTCCACCCAGAGCGTCTCAAGCCCAGACTTTGCCACTTCTGGGATCTAAATGGAACCACAGCCTTGCCTTGCACTAGCTGCTTGCATATTCAACTTCTATTTGTTATGTGAGGGGAGAATATCATTATCAGTGGCCTTGATTAATAGGTACTTCAACAGCATCATTGTTCTGCCTTTCGGTCAGCACTACAAAGTCCTTTCTACAAAATTAGCACTGTGTTAAAAACCTATTGGAATCACAGTCTGAAATTTTAAATTGCTGTAACGCCACCTCTTCCTTCTTTTCTTAATATTCCTTCCACTTATGCCGGGCTGTAGTTTCAGATTTCTGAGTCTGGAAAAGCTTTTGTATATGTTTGTGTATTAATTTTGCACTGCTCCTTACAGAGCATGTGTGTCATTTTCACATACATGAAAAGAAATCAGAACTACAATATGTAGATCGTGGCTCTAGATTATTCTTAATGAAGAGTTAACATGTGACTTGCTTTTCATAGAGGAGCTATCTTTTTAGGGAGAAGCTCTATCCTCATAGCAAACCATTTTGCAATGCTAAAGCTCAGCTGACAATGTTCTGATCACTTATGTTGTCTGCTTCAGAACTCTCTGACCGAGACTGATTCTGCAGCAGCAGAAATGCATATTCTGGGTTTCTTTCTGGCATGGGAGGCAACTTCATTAGATTCCTAGAAATGAACGTTACAGTCACTAGAAAAAGCAAACTTACAACTAGACTTTGTATTTCAGAGTTGTTTTTGGACAATATTGAGGTTATTATATTATAAATCTCATTGTCTTTCTCAAAATAGCCTTTCTCTGAACCCTTGAGAGATATTTTTAGAAGAGGCATGTAGTATGTATACAGGTATCTATATACACACGTACATCAAAACATCTTGGTATAGTAGGGCCTTTTAGAAAGTGGGTTATTGTAAAACAGATTTGTTCTTGTTTGTGTTTTAAGAATAAAAGTGGCAGTCTTGAGGGGACTGGGTAAAAACAGCAGGCACTGTGAATCGTGTAAAATGGGGATTTATATTGAGAATTTACTAATCACAGTGTAGTTTTGCCTTCATCATCAGACTTGCCAAGGGCTGACCCAGTGCCATAAAAATGCCATGTTGGTAGAGCGGTGGGCATGGGTATAAAGCTGATGAACCCTGTTTCTTCTTGGGTGTTTTGGATTGGTGAGCCTGAGAATGGGAAAGGAGAGAAGCTATGACATTACTTTCCATTAGTGGGCTAGAGAATTAGGTTTTACTTTGTTACTCTTTGGATACCTTTCCTTAATTTTATATTACTTCCATTTCAAGAGGATCTATATATCTGAAGATACCTAGTGTCATAAAACTGTGACTATGTTGAGAATTGACTTAAAACTGAATCAGATGTATAAAGCAAATAATAAAATTTCTTTTAAAAAAATTTATTGGGACTAAGTCTCAGAAGTAAAGAGAAATATTGAAGCCTAGTTTGTTTTACACTCCAGAACAGAAATTTAAGACATAATAGAGCAGTATAACCTTTTAAAACAAAAAAATGAATGTTAACTTTGAAGCCAGAATCTTAGATGATTTTTGTAGAATCTCTTGATTTTCCAAAGGCCTTTCTTGATATTTTATTTCACAAAATCTCCTAAAAAGTGTGTCACATATACTCACTCTGTTGACTTTCTCTTCCTCAATCTTAACTGTTCAAATTCCCTTTGATCTTATTTGTCAGTGATTGTGTGACTCAAGTGGATCTAATAAATTGTGCAATATAATTTTTATCAACTTTATGAAAAACTGCAGTTTCACACTACAAGTGGACTGCATTGTATTTGCATTACATTTTGTGATATAAGCCATCTAAAAAAGTGAACAGGAATAGATGCTGACATCAACAGGGACTAAACATTACGTGATTTTTTTTTTTTTTTTGGAGACAGGGTCTTGCTTTGTAGTTCAGGCTGGCCTTGAACTCACTGTGTAGCCCAGGCAAACCTCGAACTCAGCTATCCTCCTGCCTCTGCCTCCTGAGTGCTAGGATTATAGGCATAATTGTTTTATTTCTCAATGTTTTGATGACATCTGGTTCCTAATACAACGTAGTAAACACAGATTCAGATGACTGCATGAGTAGTGAGGTCCTCTCATCCCCACATACTGGGTTCTTCTGACTCAGTTTGCTTTGGTAGGCTGTATAACCCACCACATATAGACTGTATGTCATTCCTAATACATTACAATAATATAATCTTGGGTGTATTATCCATAGAACCTCTGCTGCTTGATGTATAATGTAACACCAATTTTGTATCGAGGTCACGAGGCCCAGAGTTCATATATATATATATAAACCCCTGGGCCATACACAAGGTGTTCAGCTCAAAACATGGGGTCTATTAGGGTTCTTAATTACTTCTGCATGGTGCCTTATTTATATGAGGCTTTCACCTTTATTTTTCACAATTTCTTATAAAAGATGAGAAACTGAAGATCTTAAATTTTATTCTCAAGACATAGCAAACTCACTGCAGGTTCTTGAACAGTGATACCAGGAACCTGAGTTGCATGAGATTACAGTGACTCTGTACACCTTACCTAATACAGCTGGACAGCTACTTCATGCTTTAGATGCAAACACTGAGGCCCCTGAAAAGTAGGTGACTTAGGCCTGCGGCAGAGGCACACCTAGAACCCAGTCTGCCTATTGTGTCCTTAGTCTTCCACCACATACCCACTCAGTGGTTAAGTGAGGGCCGTTTACACTTGTCCATGAACAAAATGACATAGGTCTGAAGTACTTACTGAAAGTGAGAATAGGAGGGAAAGGACTGAGGCAGGAAACAGTGACAGGTGCCAACTAGACTGGTGACAGATTGGCAGCTTGGCTCGGTGAAGGCGAAAGTCAAGGATCCCAATGGTCAAACATCGTGGGATGGCTTTGCAGCTGATTAAAGTAAAATTCTGTTGTTTTTTGATGAACTTAAAGGGAATTTCTTTTGAGATAGAAATGTGTTCAATATGGAAATTTAAAAGGTGTGGCATTTCTGAAGTAATTAATGACTTTGAGACTAAAAAAGGGAGAGATAAATGTAGTACTCTAAATAAATGTACGGATGTCTGTGTGCTAAACTGGCATCTGTGGCATTTCCTGCAAGCCTGAGCCACGCGGGTGCACTGCAGTGTGGCATTCCCACCCTGGTACCTTCATCAGAAGGAAGAGCTGTTCTCCAGATTCCTGTGTGTTTGTTTTGTTGGATGGATCCTGCTGTGGCACCAAAAGACAGACTTTGCTGGGCCCTGTTTTGTAAACAAATCTGTTGGCACACGTTTCCTCCTATCGTTGGATGTGAGCACCAGCCCTGCTATTCTCACTGACACACAGTGAAATCTAGCAATTTTGAAACACATGTCCTTTCAGAAGTAGGCAGGCATGAGAGAGAGACGTACACATGCGTTTAAGATGTGCACATCCACCCTGTTGGAGTCTTTGGATCATCATAATTTTAACTCCAGGCCATGAAATGCTTTTCAGCTCAAGCCATACAGTTCTCCTGGAAGAAACCCGTAAAGTCTCCATAGAACTGTGGACTGAGCCCAGAAGGATGAAAGCACTTCTTATCCTTAAAAGTTCATTCTGTGGGCCATAAATACAATGAGTCACTTAAGGTGATAACATGTAATACTGCTTTTCCAGGGGTAGGTGATTCATCCTTTTCTTAGATTGGAGTATGACCTTAAAATATCCATACATATTCTCTTCCTGCATGTTTCGTATGTTTTATTTAATATTCCATCCAGGTTTAAGTTTTTATGACAGGAAGTATGTGATGGTTATGGTAGGAGTAAATAACACTCCATTTTATGATTATAGCACAGGAAGTCACTTTTCACACCAAATAAATCTTTGGGGGAAAGAACCAACTTATAAATTTAAAGTACATGAATTTTCCTGAATCTTCCATATAATTGTATTGTCATCTAACTGGAACTAAAGCCAGAAGATCTATTTTCTTTCTTTAACTTTTCTTTGTTAACAAATGCCTTTGGTTTAGGAAGACATTTCTGAGTATCTTGGCATGACCTAAATGACCTAGAATTGCAGGAAAGTACTTTTTTACATCCTGGGCTGCATATATGGTAGGTATGTGCTGCACTCCTGCCAAGAAATATTCTAAGTGAAAATATTAAGGCCAGACATGAGTATAGAATAATAGTATTGAAAAGCTTGCAGAGCCAAAATAAAAAATGACCTTTTCCTTGAAGTTTTATGGTTCACTGAGGCCAAGGACATCCCCAAGCAGCCATTGTAGGTAAGTTTCTTCCTATTACTCTGTAAGTACTTGGGAAAGACAACTTGCCTTAACATCAGAGAGGATGTGTATGAACAACTTAAAAGAGAAAACAAGAAATTATTCATCATAGGCAGAACTTGGAGGCTTTGCTTTTCTTTGAGTAAAAAAAAGGAGAAAAAAGACTTTTCCTTCCTTTTTTCATTTTAAAGTCTAAAAGATTTATACTGTGGAAAGAAATTACAACACTCATCTCTGAAGATTCGTATTACAGGATGTCAAAATGCCCGACAGACTGAAACACCTGGGAGGTGCTCTGCCGGCCAGGGCCTTCGTAACCACCAAGGGGTCATGGCACAGCCACGTCGTGGTTCTGGGAGTTAGAGAGTGGCAGCTCAGCCTGCAGGTCCAGAGCCAGCTGCGTACTCGCTGGGACTGAAAATAGGATCTCTGAATCCCTTCTGCCTATAAAACTCAGTATCACAGATTTTACAAATATGTAGTTTTCAAATTACGTGAAGGATGACCTACTGTGATCATTTTGAAGTTACTAGTACTTAGTTGTCAGGAATTGACCTTAAATTTTGCAGAAAGTGAGTGTGTTTGCATGTGACTTGTTTAAAATTATGCCTCCCTTGTAGCTCTGAAGGCAGTTGTCTAAGTGCTGTGTTACCTTACAGCCCTGTCTGGGCCTGAGCTGCTAGTCAAGGACAAGCTCTCTGCCTTTGAATCCTAGTTCCCTTGCACTCATTGTGTAACCCTAGCAAGTCCTAAGCCCCTTAGGCCTCCATTTCCTTATCTCTAGAACAGTGATGATAACAGCAGACTGTGTGGAGGCATTGAGATTTGAGCATGGTGCACTTGGACGGCTTGGAAGAAAAGAAGCTTCCTTTGAGTAGAAGAGGAAATTGGACATTCTAATACTATCTGAGTAGCTCTCTCAGGGTGCCCTACCAGTGCTTTCTCTTCCACGAGGAAGTATCAATAGAGTTTTTTAAAAATTGTAACTATTAGGCTGGCTATGTTGGCTCTGCCTATAATCCCAGCACTCGGGAGGTCGAGGCAGGAGGATTGTTGTGAGTTTGAGGCTTGCCTGGGCTACATGTGAGTTCAGGGACAGCCTGAGCTACGAAGTGAGACCCTGTCTCAAAAAAAGTAAACAAAAAAAAATTATAGATATTGAAGTTACTGTCCACCTAACACATTGATATTTGTTGAGAACTATAATGCAGTATACTACTCTTCTGTTCAGTTTCATGCGGTCTCAAGGGTAAAGAGGCAGAGGGGATGGCTATACTATGGCATAGTTTAAATTTTTACCTCCAGTTAGAGATGCTATTTTTACTCATCCTCAGTGTGAAAATTATACAGATGGTTTCCATACCCTTTTTTAAAAAAAATCAATTTGATAAGGGTTATAAAACATTTAACATAAATGATTTACTTCAAAAGTATAAACACTTATTATACATTTATTTATATTCTTTATCTTGAGTATCTAAAAGTCAGAAATATAGGGATTGAGGTATAAAAGCCAAGTATTACAATTACTTAATAAATTATTACCCTATGGGTGCTGTGTAAGAAACAGGTATGAATTTGGTTTAATTTTGTTCTTCAGCTGCCTTTTAAGCACCTCAGTTCATGAATTCAGTTCTCTCCATGACCTTGGTCATAAACCAAACTGGATAAGAACTGAATCAAATTTCCCATAATGTGAACATTGAACCTACACATGGAATTTGATTTGGTATCAAGTTCGTGAACTGAGGTAACACTGTAAGTTTATATAGCCAGGTATGGCAGTATACCTATAAATTCCAGCACTTGAGAGGCTAAAGCAGGAGAATCTCAAGTTCATATCCTACCTGGGCAATTTAGTGAGACCCTGCCTTAATCCTTTGAAAAAAGAGTTTAGGGATATAATTCTGTGCAGAGGGCCTGGGTTCTAGAGTACTACAACCTGAGTACTAGACCCACTGCCCATGAGCTCTCTCCTACCCCACTATTCTTGCCAGGATGGAAATAATGTGACTCTTAACAATGAAGGACAGGCTTTAGAAAAAGCTGCTTTTTGAGCAAAATGTCTACAGGTTTTTCAGAGAATGTGCTTTGTCACCACTGATTCTCTTTCCTTATGGTAAAATTAAAGCAATTTTTCTTAACCTTTTTTCCCATTTGTTGAGAATTTCTACTCTTTCTGTGACATAAAATAATGGGTTTGGAGCCGAGCGAGGTGGCTCACGCCTGTAATCCCAGCTCTCAGGAGGCAGAGGCAGGAGGATTGCTGAGTTCCAGGCTTGCCTGGACTACATAGTGAACTCAGGGCCAGCCTGAACTACGAATCAAGACCCTGTCTCCAAAAACAAAAAATAAAATAATGAGTTTGGCGAGAACCAAGAAACATGGAAGGTCATATTTGGACCTTCAATGGCCAGTTTCCAAGGGCACCTTTAGTATGACTGTGTCTGATTTAGAACTAAGTATTCCGCCCTGTCACAGACAAATCTGAAAAAGTGCCTTCTTCTTACCAATGCAAGGGACAGCAACGGCAGCTGTGTTTTTAGGGTGTCTGGTAGAGAAGATGATTTCCATGTTTGAAATCTGGGGACAAACAAAAACAACTTTCTCTTTCCTGGAAGGGTTAATGCTCTCACTAGCTTCACATCAGTTCACTTGAATCTTAAAATTACTTTTCTAGTCACGCGCACAGAAGGTCTAAGCATTTGTGAAATGTCTTTTATTTTTTTCCTCCTCCCAATGCTGTTCTCTTTGGCTGTCTTAATTACACAGGGGTTAAGAAACCAAATTAAAACTAGGCGTGTCTGGTAAACAGTGATCACGTTGCATGCTTTTAGCTTTGCTCCTCGGAGTTGCTTCTCCTCCCTGAGTAGAGTAGCTTTCTTTTCTTCTCACTGGCTTTTTTTTGTTGTTGTTTTTTGCTTTTTTTTTTTTTTAAGGAAATAGTGTGAAGTCTTTTGGAAATGCTCACAGGAAGTGGGTCGCTCTACGCTGGTTGCTCACTAGCCACTGAACGCCGACAGGTGGAAAATTCAGCTACCGCCCTTCGGATTTATGACAATGGCTCTCAGAGCAGGGGACTCAAGGCAGGGTGCAGAGACAAGGAGGTTTTGTCTCCCAAGGGAACTACGAGAGAGAGGAACCTGGCTCTACGGGTCATCTCCAAAAGGGTGATGTAGGGAGCAGCGATGGAGTCGGCACGGCACGTGGCAGCTGAGTCTGAGGTTTCTGCCCACTTCTCAGAGAGCAGGCTGTCTCCTAAAAATTAACGCTCTCTTCACCCTCAACAGTGATTCTTCTGCAGTGAATCACTTCCAGAGATGAATAGCCACATTTTTGGGGAATGAGCATTGTGAAATCCCTCATTTAGCATGGCAAGTTTTCAGTTGGTGGTCTGATCACACAGAATTTCCCAAGATCAAAATGAAAGCTTGTCTTTAAAAAGAAACAAAGTACTGTCGATACAGAAAGCAAGAGTATCTCCAGTCTCCTCTTGAAGAACTGTCACAGCAGATCTCTCTACCTCTATTTAGAGCTGTATGTCCCTGTATTTGGCTGCATAGGTGAGTTCTTGGAATTACGGCTTCATTGCCAGGAGCGGGTGATTTCCTCAGCAGAAGGTCGCTAACTATGAGAAATCTTATCCTCGGTGAGTAGGTGGTAGTTTCTGAAGATTATTGGTAAACTAGGATCCATTGGCTTGAGTCATGGATTTAAAGACTACTAGCAAGCTTTTACCCACTTCTGCTTTATATAACACAGTGGATGGAACTGTGGGACCACAGAAGACCCTGAGGAGTTTTTAAGAACATGGATTAACTGAGTAATCATTGAATCTTTTGAATACTAGATCTTTTGAGGAGGAAAGGGTATTTTACAGGAGGAAGTGGTTTGTCAGGGACTTTTAGAGGAGTAGTTATTGCTTTTCTGTATTTATTTCAAACATCGCTTCATCCTCTTGCATGAAAGAAGTAAGTGACTACGTGGTTTCCTTGGAGAAAAAGTTACACTGACTCTTTTTCAGAGAAAAAACTTCATTTACTTATCACTTCTAAATGTGATTTTTTTTTCCTCCTGAGGAGGAAGAGAGCTGTCCCCTGAAGGAAACTTGACCTTCTGGCATCATCCACGATGCATCTCCTTTAGGACCTGGTGGGTTCTTGGTGAATTATTGGTGCGCTTTGAATCCAGGGGCAGAGAACGCAGGGAGGTTTACTGGAAACAGGGAGTGTAGTTGAAAGAATTGTTCTCTCTCCAAAGTGGGTAAGTTGTTTGACCTACTGACTCATTTCATAGGAATTAGGAAAACAACCTAGTGTGGTTTTTATTGTTAGTGCTGGAGGATTCCAAAATCGGTGTGCCTGCAATTAAGATGGGCTGGAGAAAGGTAGCACTGGCACTAGTGTTTTTGCAGGGCCTGTCCTTCTAATGGAATCCATCCTCTGCTTCCAGGACACGTCCAGCCTGTGTGTGAGGATCCTTTGGGTGCCTGTTCAACGGTGAGTACACTGGACAGAAGTTTCTGATGTTCACTACTTTTTGTGTCGTAATTCCCAAGTGTTATTTTGTGTAAGGAAAGCTTTAAACAGACTTTTTTCTCCTGGTACATTTATAATACATATCATATTTACTAGTAGAAAATACTCTGGGTACAATAATAATTACATAAGGTAACATAACTTGTATACAACTGTGAACATTAAGAATGAAAATTGATTTTGAATAAATAGATTATTGAGGCACATTGATAAGAGATTGGGTTTCAATTTACAAATTGATCTTTTGATAATGTTATTTGAAATACAAATATGAAAGATACCCACATATTAGCAAAAATTCTTAATTACTAACAGTAAATGAAAGTCATGTATTTTGGGCTGATGAAAAATATTTATATGCAGAGATACTTGTGAGTCATAGCGTTTTGCTTCTCCACCAGTGTTAGCAAATAAGCTTTAGAAGAGGACACAGAAAGTATATTGAACTTAGATAAAAGCAGAAACTGAAAAAAGAGTCATGATATTTGAAGTGCTAGTATATTTGAAGTGCTAGTATATTTGAAGTGCTGTACTATAATGTTGCCTATCCTGAACCCATTTGTTCTTTCTTAATGCAAAGGATGCTTAATGTACAATTATTATGGAATTTTCCCTTGTCCTGCAAAGAGACCAAGTAGGTTGAGTCTCTCAAACTGTCGCTATTTATTGAGTTACTGTTTTGTCTCTAAATGCTTTAGAGTTGACTGCCTTAATCTGTTCAAGGCGCTGGACTCTTTTTGAGATTACACTGGAAGCCATGCATCCTCTTACCACACTGCTACAGAAATATTTGCCTGCATTTTCGGGGCTCTCACAGATGCAGTGAATTTCCCTTTATGCCCTGGGTTGAGGAAGCTGACCTGGACTGAGACCTTAATACAGTTTTGCTGTTCCTAAGTTTCCCAGAGTGCTGGTTGGTATTAGGAGGGGAAGCATCCAGGTCAAAGAAATCATTCAAGGCTGGAGATGTAGTTCAGCAGCACACAGTCTGCTGGCAAGTGCAAGGCCCTGAGTTCGATTCCTGGTACAAAAACAAAGTAATTATCTGGTTGCTAGGGTGTGTACAAAGCCAGGGTAAAGGACAAAGGGTGGAGTTCATGACTAATGCTAAATGAATACAGAAAATGGAAACTCCAAACTGATAGCCCAGAATCCCTCAGCATTTAATCATATGTAAGCAGCTGCAAAGGAATTGTGAGGTCAGGTAGAGAATTACAGACCCACAGTGAGCCACTGGAAGTTTGCCACAGACCTAATTTTGCCTATGCTTTTTTCACAATATAAAGCTATGAAATCACTTTCACTTTGCTTTTCCATTGCATGTGCTACCAAATTGACTAGGACTACAAATCATCTGAAATTCTGAAATGTAACTCATAATAATTATAACAAACTGAAAATAGTGATTCTGCAATAGCAGAAGAAACTTGGTGACAGACGTTATATTAGAGAGCTTTGAACTCAGAAATTTTAGGTTTAAAAAATGTATAGCTCTTAATGCTCATCAACTAAATATAAATCAGTACTGCAAGGTTGTTACAGAAAAAAATAGACATGATTCTTGGGTGTATTAAAAGGAGAATGATATAAAAGGGTAAGAAAACAAGACATTAGTCAGATTCATTGTGTGTCCAGTTTGAACCACATTTGAAAAGATGTTGGGCAATTGTATATAAGCAACAGAAATTAAACATCCTTCTAGGAAAAGATAAAATAACTGAGGGTTTTGGTCTGAAAAGGGCCTGGAGGATTCCTTGCAGATATCTTTTAAATAGTAGCTGCCTAATTTGTCCTTATATTGCTCATCTTCAGTAACTTGGAAAACTTAATAGCAGCTGTTGCATTTAGAGATTTCAGTGGTGCTTTTGTGATAGACTCACCAGAGGTAAATGGATTCAGATAGAACTAAAAAGAGATACTGTCATGATAGAAAAAATATAATTAAAAACCATGCTAACTGATTAATAGATAAAAAGGACTATCTTGATTGCCAGAATGATAAAGTAGCTGAGCAACTGTCTGAGGGGAATTATGAAATCTGTCTTTGAGAAAATGAACAGGTAACTCTATTTTAGGGGGTGGAGACATTTACATATTAAGTCTTTCAGCAGACTCAGAGGGGCCTGTACTCTGCTAGATCCTAGTAGAAGAGGCAGAGATCCAGTGTGAGGTGAGTGCCCTGGGAATGGAACAGCAGT
Source organism: Thryonomys swinderianus (assembly GCA_004025085.1). Classification (NCBI taxonomy): domain Eukaryota; kingdom Metazoa; phylum Chordata; class Mammalia; order Rodentia; family Thryonomyidae; genus Thryonomys; species Thryonomys swinderianus. The sequence goes on from PVIC010008545.1 coordinate 20,863, forward strand.
ACACTGTGGGGCTTGTGATACTCGAGCTCCCAACCCACTAGCTCCAGGATGGTGGTGGTGCATGGATGGCCTCCCAAAGGGGACCTTCAAGGCTGGATGGATGGAGGAGGCAGGCACATCGTGGAGTCCAGGGAGAAAGAGCACAGTGTAGGGGGTGGAGTCCAGGTGGGGTGGTGAAGGACATGGGAAGGGAATGAGAAGAGTGGAACTGGCAGAGAGCCACCAGCATGGATCTTACCTCCCTGCCATGGTTCCCTAAGAATTCTACCCAGGAGGGTGACAAGTTGACATGTATGGGGCTGGAGATTTAGCTCAGTGATTCTGGAGCCTGCCTAGCAAGCGCAAGGTCCCCACATATAACAATACCGGGCGTGGTGGCTCATGCCCACCAGCAGTCAGTACCACATACTACAAATGCCAGGATTGGTGGCTCAAGCCTGTAATCCCAGCACTTGGGAGGCAGAGGCAGAAGGATTGCTGAGTTTGGGGCTTTCCTGAGCTACCTGGTGAGCTTAGGGTCAATCTGAAGCAAGATCTTGTCTCAAAAAAAAAAAAAAAAAAGATCACATGTATGATTTGCCAGGTGCAGGTGAGGTAACAGGTCAGGCAAAACAAAGAGACCAAGGGAGAGCTTTGGGAGACCAGCGGAATGGTGGTGACACCACTGATAATAGATTCAAGTGAAAGTGGGGGCTGAAGGAAGGAAAAGCTTTGGTTGCCACGTGGTGTCAGACACTGCCACATGCAATGCTGGAGGAAATACAGGCATTGAGGGGAAGACAGGGAGCTGTTTGAATGCATTAGAGTACACCTAGGCAAAGGGGGGGGGTGTGAGAGACATGGGGCAGTGGTGGGGAGGCAGTTTAAATGAATGTGGTTTTTAATATTTGATTGGCAGCAGCCATTCCAAGGGTGATCTCAATTTGTATTTCCACTGTTTATGTGCAGTATTTTAAACTTTGTTTCCTAAAAGCGTTTGTAAGGAAATGTATTTTATTTTTATTGTACTTATATTTAAAGCATATAGTATGTTTTGACTTACATACACCTATTTATTGCCATGTGTAAGAGCAACTAAAATCTTCTCTCTCGAGGAACTTCCCGGTATACAGTACAGGATTAGTAGGTGTCCATGTGCTGTACTTTGCATTTATTCATCCTACATCACTGAAACTTTGTGCCCTTTGACCTCTCTTCCCCACCTTCCCACACCACCTTTTAACTGTTTGTGTATTAGATTCTGCCTGTAAAGAAGAAGTAATGTTCTCTGTGTTACATGTTAATGTCTTTCTGTGTACCCACACATTTGGAAATGAAGCAGCATTCTGTGTAGGTGCTTTCCTATCCCGCCTTAATTAATTTTTGGTGTTCTGAGACAGCATCTTTCTATATAGTCCAGGCTACCCTCAAACTTATGATCCTCTTGTCTCTGTCTCCTGAGTGCTGGGATTACGTCTGTGCACCACCACACTTGGTTTTTAATTTGGGAGTGTTAATTTATTTCCATTTAAAAATATTCTTATGGTAATTATCCTTTTAAGTATATGTTAGGATTCCTTTTATGATTCCCTTGTGATAGATTCATGTTAACAATGTGTATAGTGTGAAAGGTATGAAATGTCCTTTCCACCTTCTCTTCACCATCATTGGGTATTATCTTTTTTCAATGTTTACACAAAATGCTACATAATTTTCAGTTCCTTTCTTGAGCAGCTATTTAATGAATGCCCACTTGGATTAGGCATGTAGTGTTTTTAAATTTTCTGTCAGTAAAGTTTAACTTTTTCATTTATTTATGAACGTATTGTTTCTTTTGTAAATGTCAGTCCATGTTCAGTATTAGATTGTTCCATTGGAGTATGACTGTTTAATACTTTTTGTAAGATTGTGTGTGTGTGTGTGTGTGTGTAAGGTACTTGACAGATACTCTTTCCAAATTCTTTATTTTATGATTTCTCAAGATTTAGAGCCATGGCCCGAAGTTGTTACCTTGGACTTAGGAATTTTTTCCTACTTATGAGTTGGTATTCATCTAATTTTTAAAATTTCACTTTTGGGCCAGAGATTTAGCTCAGTGGTTCCAGTACCTGCCTAGCAAGCGCAAGGTCCCTGGTTCAATCCCCAGTAACCACATCCAGCAATATTGGGTGTGGTGACTCAGGCCCACCGGCAATCAGTACCACATACCACAAATGCTGGGTTTGGTGGCTCAAGCCTGTAATCTCAGCACTTGGGAGGCAGAGGCAGGAGGACTAATTAGTTCGAGGTTTGCCTGGGCTACATAGTGAGCTCAGAGCCAGCCTGAACTACAAAGTGAGACCCTGTCTCAAAAAAAAAAAAAAAAAAAAAAAAAAACACACACACACACAAAAATTTACTTTTAACAATTAATATAAAATTAAAAGGGAAATGTGAAACAAAAGTCCAAAGGGTTTTTTTCATATAGTAAGTCCCCCAGTGTTCTATATTGAGTCACTGGTCTTTTCCTAGGTAATTTGTGGTGCTTCCTTTATTTTCAATTCTAATATCTTGTAAATAGCAGTAGGTGGCTATGAAGTTTTTTTGTTTTTTTGTTTGTTTTTGAGACAGGGTCTCGCTTTGCAGTTCAGGCTGGCCCTGAGCTCACTATATAGCCCAGGCAAGCCTCGAACTCAGCAATCCTCCTGTCTCTGCCTCCCGAGTGTTGGGATTACAGGCGTGAGCCACCACGCCCAGCTATGAATTATTTTTAATGTCATACTTTTTCTGATATTTTATTATGAAAAATTAAAGGCATGCAGCAAAGATAAATGAATTTTACAGTGTTTGACAGATGGATACTGGATTCCACAATTTAGGTTTTCCATCTATCACGTATATGATAATTTCTCACCCTGTTTTATCATCATTTGAATTCCAGAGTAAAACACTAAAAAGGTTTTCCCTAGTCCATTTTTTAAATGTGTAGGTCTTATTTCCAGAAAGTTTTTAGATTATTGGTACAAGATCATGAATAACACCGTACCTACCATGAGAGACTACTTTAAAAAATATATTTGGTCATTATGGTTCTTAAGGGTTATTATTAGTAAGATGAATTTGTTTCCTAGTATAACATCCTATTAAGCCTGTCATAATTAACATTATAGTTATTGTCATGGCAGGAACTGAAAAAGTCTAAAAAGGGCTAGGAGCCTTAGAGAGGTTGGGGTGCATACCTGGCCCGAGCTGGCAAGAGGCTGCCTGAGCCCGAGGGGTCCCTCTCGCAGTGAGCTTTGGAAGAAGACTTCTGTCACACAGTCAGGCCGCTTTCTGAGTGGCTATAGTCTTGCTCTTCTCTTGGCAGGAAGGCTGCTTGGCCAGTCCAGCCTGAGAGCCCAGATCGGTCCTGCTGATGTGTGTGTCCTTGGTTCACAGCCAGGGACAGGCCATATTCACCACAGATCAAGGAGCTTTCCTGCCCAGGTTGTGTGAGCTTTTGAAGCCTGCTAGCATCCCAGCTTCGACAGGGGCCTGCAACCGTGCCCTGACAGTGAACGCCTCCCACAGCTGTCTCAGTGCAGTGTACTGCTGGCCAGATGGGAAGATAGCACAGTGTCCCCTGAAAAATGCAAGTGAAATGCATAGATACTTCACAGAAGAAGTACAAATGGCCGGTAATCCCTTCAAGGACTACAGGAACTTGAGCTGGGGTTTAATTCTTATATTCTTTCTCCCCATCCAAGCTTTAGTTTCCTATCTGTAAAATGTGTTGGTTTTATCACATTACATTGATTATTCTTTTCTTTTTCCACATCTGTGGTTTTAATGTAGAACACAAAATGTAGGTCAGTGTCCATCCCTTTCTCAGAAATCTGGGAAGATAACTATTTTCAACTTCTCTGAATAATGCTTTTCCAGGATATTATGACACTGATGATCACCAGACAATGGATCTAGGGTTAAAATTTTACAGCCCGAGATCTTCCTCCAGTGAAAGGGGTGGGAGGGGATGTGTGAGGTCGTCCAGGGAGGAGCCTTGCTGGCTGACTGGCTCCTTCCTGAGCATCCTGCCTTTTTTTCTCCAGAGACCCACTCTGAGGGCTGGTGTCGCTCAGTTCTAAATCCCTGCTGCTTAGTGAGTGATACTGTCATGTCCTAGAGATCTAGCTAATTAGTGTTTGAAAATTTAGGATGATTGTATTGAAAAACAGATTTATTAAAAACTACACTATCGGGAGGCAGAGACAGGAGGATTGCTGAGTTCGCGGCGGCTTGCCTGGGCACCATAGTGAGCTCAGGGCCAGCCTGAACTACAACGCAAGACCCTGTCTCAAAAAAGCAAAAAAAAAAAAAAAAACTACACTGATATTTTAGTGATAACATCAGTGTTGAGGAGAGCATTATTTGAGAGAATGGTTCTCAAGAATTAAAAAAAAAATACACAACCTGAGTTTCTCTCTTGCTGCCTCTTTTATGCCCTCAGAAGAGTCCACTCAGGGCCCCTCAGACCTACTACTCTCAGCTGCCTGTCTCAGCACACACACAGCTCTCACACACCCTGTTGTCCACTCTGGGGGAGCTGGCCCAGAGGGCTACCTGTAACTTTCCAGAGGTGCAGAAAGTATAGTTTATTTGGCTTTTATTAAATTTGCCAGGAGCAAGGGAGGGTGGATAGAAAAGTGTTCATCTACCCTATGATTTTCCTTACTGTTGAAGTGTAAAGAGGATAGCTGTGAGACCCTCCCTGCTGCCACTCATCACCGTGCTATGCAGAATTGGTGAATCATCATCTGAATCCACAGCTCACTTTAAAATTCAGCTTCCAGGTCTGATCTGCAGGAAATGGAGCTGTGAGATCATAAGTGCTGTGGGGTAGAAATGGAGGTACTTAACCAGATCCTGTAATGTTAGCACAGGGAATGCCAAGGAAGGCATCATCAGGACTACTGCCTTTGAATCCCACCCGTACTGGAGGGGACATGTGTCTCCAAAGTCTTAAAATGGCAGAAATAGAAAAAGCTTCCTAGTGAGTTTAGCTTAAACATAAAGTCAAGTTTGGCTGTCTTCACAGTCAGTGGGGTCACATAACAGACCAGCAAGGCAAATGAGAGATTTCTTCAATTTTAAGATGAATCCTGAAGAGAAAGCTCTGATAATGTGTTTTATATTATTAGTTGCTGGAAGTCAAAACCCAGAAGTACAAAATAGAGGCTGGCGAACTATGTTTTAAACTGGCCCTGGAATTTTTCCAGTATGGTGTTTTAAAAGTGTACTTACGTAACTGTGAGTGCTCTCATATGAAACTGAAATATCACCATCATGTGACCAAGTGTTGGTTCACGGTGACCTAACACGCGCTAATCATGACTAACCCAGAACTCCAGGTCACTGCATTGGATTTCCTGTGGCCTCTGGGGTTAGGGTTAACAGGGGGAATTCACTTCTGTGTTCGAGTCTCTGTGCTTCCTCCATGCAGACTGTAGGCAAGAAGGGACCTGACTCAACACAAGTACAAGAGATAGTAATGCCCAGCATCCAGGTACCATATGCCAGGTGCTGTGCCAAGCACTTTACATTGTGTTGTTCAACAGAGAGTGTGTGTCGAGTGCTCTTGTGGTACCCATTTCACAGATAGGAATGGGAGACCTGGAGAAACCATTTCTCTGAAGATGACACAGTAGAGGAGGCCAGGTTCTAGCTGCTACACCTAGGATTTTTTTTTTTTTTGAAACAGAGTCTCACTTTGTAGTTCAGGCTGGCCCTCAGCTCACTGTATAGCCTAGGCAAGCCTGGAACTCAGCAATCCTGTCTCTGCCTCCTGCGTGCTGGGATTACAGGCGTGAGCCACCACGTCCTGCACTGTGGTATGTGGTATTGATTGCTGGTGGGCGTGAGTCTCCATGCCCAGCATTGTATGTGGTTACTGGGATCGAGCTCAGGGCCTTGCGCTTGTAAGGCAGGCACTGGAACCACTGAGCTAAATCTCTGGCCCAACATCTAAGTTTTGAATCTATGTCCCTTTGGTTTTATGCATCATATTTTAGAGGTCTTTTTATTGTTTGGGGCCATTCACCCTGATTTAGTCCTGTGTCTTTTGTGGTAGTTTTAACCTTAGGGAGCAGTAGAGACATAGCCATAAATGGCCACTATGATGCCACTGTGATTACCTCATCCTAGCTCACCTGGTATCAGGTGACCCATGGTACTTGGTGCCACCACCTGTGCACAGAACTCCATCAAATGTGCTACGATCATAACACAATACATTCAAAAGTAACTGTCCCAACCACCACAAAAAGAAACGTGGCACAGCCCATGATGGTTTCCCTGTTTTCATTATCAGAAATAAATGGGAGGCCAGAGATTTAGCTCAGTAGTTCTGACACCTGCCTGGCAGGTGCAAGGTCCCTGGTTCGATCTCTGTAACCACATACAATGCTGGGCGTGGTGACTCACAACCATTGGCAATCAGTACCACATACCACAGTGCCAGGCATGGGGGCTCACACTTGTAATCCCAGAACTCTGGAGGCAGAGGTAGGAGGATTGCTGAGTTCAAGGCTTGCTTGGGCTATATAGTGAGCTCAGAGCCAGCCTGAACTATAAAGTGAGACCCCCATCTCAAAAAAAAAAAAAAAATGGGAGTTTATTAATCTAAGATAAATTCCAGGTGACAGAAACTGTACGGTGTCTGAGCTTAAGCACTTAATGAAACTCTGTTCTTGTACATGACTCCATTTAAATCTCACAGTAACTCTGAGAAGTCAACTTTTTTAACCTTGTCATACAAAGAAGGAGCGTCAGCTTGTCCCAGTGGGTGAGAAACCAGAACGCACACTGTACTCCTCTGACCCTCGTCGTCCACGCTGGTATGCTGCGTGGCTAGTCCAAGGCACATCTTTAAAATCCTTAGAATCTTTTGCAAAAGTAATGTCATTCTTGCACTAACCAGCTGGACTCAGTGTGAAGCAATAGGTTTCAGTGTTCCTCACTTTCTCTTTCCTGCTTCCTGGTTAGCATCCTTCTACCCCCACGCACTTCCAATGAAAGTCTTAAGCGGACAGACACACAATGGCTCCTTCCCAAGTTTCAAAGTGTCAACAGTGAATCTTTTGTGTTTCAACCAGCATGGCTGCTTCCTTTCTTGTGGGTAGTGTTTTTGATAAAGTGGAGGGCCACAGGGCTTCAGGGAAAGTGGCTGGGCACACTGAGTTAGGTCAGAGCTGGGTTTGCAGGGGCAGTGGGCAGGGTGGGCAGTGTGTGAGCCTGGCAGAGAAAAAGTGAACAGGGGAATGTGTGTGGGCGGCCGGTGTGGCTGGCATGAAGAGGCTAGAGAGAGGTTGCTGGCTGAGATGGCTGTGCAATTAAACAGTCGGGCAGATCTTATTAGCAGAACAGGGTGGTGTTCGCCACAGGCCTGCAGGGAGCAGGCTGGAAGCAAGTGGGCTGGACATATCTCTGGCTACCTGGAGGTGGACATGGATTTTCATAAACAGATAACCTGAAAAATATGCTGTAACTAGAGGTTCTGGGCAGCATTTCCTAAATGCTAAAGAAATAAAATAAAATAAATTAGAACTTAATCCTTGGCAGTGCTGTGTTTTAGGTCCCTATGGCAATATTGTTGAAGGGAAGAATTTTTTATTTCATAGAGAAATGAATTTTCTACCACAGTGGATCCTAGGACCAAAGACATCAATCCTTTAGCCACCGTTGGTTCTATTATTATCTGAACTTTCCTTTTGTTCATAGACTTTTGCAGTAAGAAGCCCTCCTGGATTTGTCGTGCCCTGCCCAGTGCAGTGGCAAGTTGAGGAGGAGACCAGGATGCCAGGAGAGTCCCTTTCTGGAGGATTTCAAAAGTCAGAGCAACTCAACAAGGGCATGGTCAGCTGACAGTGTTCCTCCACTCATGAGCACCTGTGGGGTGCCAGGCACTGCCTAGTGCCGAGATGTACTGAGGGGAAGTAGGCACAGTTTCACAGTTTCTGACACTGTGAGACCTGAGTAAACAGACACACAACAAAGTGGCCTAGTGAGCCCTGCCCGGAAGAGAGACGCCCTGGGGGGGCGGCGGCTCTGTACTGAGGGGAGGGACAAGAAGGAACATGGCGGTGGAGGAGCTGGGAGCAAGCGCCAAGTGTAAGGAGCAGCGTGTGTAAAGGCCCTGGGTTAAGGACCAAGTCTGGCCTCTGAGGATCTGGGTAAAGGCAGCGTGGCTATGTTGAGGACATCTCCATTCCAGGAGGCTCACGGGATCTCTTGCTAAACCGCGGGGGGCTCCAGGCTCTTAGCACAGCCCTGTCCCCAAGGGAGTGGCTGCCATTTTTGTGAGTCTCACCTGATGAGGAGAATAAACAAAGACGGCGAAATTACAAGGAACTTGAAACCAGGTGCTTATAAATGAGACAGTATACCTTTTATTTTTTCCTTCCTTTTTTTTTTTTTTTTTTTTTTTGGCACTACTCGGGATGGAACTTAGGGCTTTGTGCTTACAAGGCAGGTGCTATGTCACTCAGCATTCCCGGGCATTGACAGTGTACTTGAGGGACCACTGGAGCCAGTTACAACATAGGTGACTGTCTCTACTGTGTTTTGTGTGGCAAGTGTAGGGAGTCTGGAGATATGGCGCTGAACAAAACAGGATGGTGGAACAGAAGGCACAGGCGCTTTCTACAAGAAAACTGTGTTGTTGGATCCCAGTGTTCTGCGGATGTTGCCCATGGACTTAGCCTCGGGGGGCTGTCATCAGGGACTCCTCTGCAAGCTACTGGGTGGTTTTACACAGTGGCTTGGTGTCCTGACCCCTCAGGTGCAGGCCCTAGGGCTCGGGCAGCGGAGCCTCTGTGGAAGCTCCATAGTGAGTCTTCCCCCTTCACTGTTGAGCCTCGAGGCGCTTGCTTTTCTGTGTTACCTTCTCAAGTCTCTCATTTTACCTCAGCAGCAGTAAACTTCAACCCTGGAGTGGGAGTGGTGAAAGGAAGAGGCCCGGCAGTGTTGTGTCAACACTGTGGTTCTGGTGTCTAATCTTTTACTACCTGTAAGGACAGGTGGCTGCAGCAGAGTGCCGGCAGGGCTGGCCAAGCTTTTCCAAGGTTACAGATTGTGCAATGGTGTTATAGAGTACCTTTGAAGCTACAAAAGGAGGCTAGAGCTGCTTGTTCACAAGGCATATTATGGAGAAGTTCCCCCTTACAAATTGTGTGTTTGTACTTTTTTCCTTTGCCTTTTATTTATCTTCCTTCAGTACTGAGGAGTAAACCGAGGACATCCCATATGCTAGGCAAAAACTTCCACCACGCTACGTCTCCAGCCCTTTTTAAAAAAATTTTGAGACACTAAGTTGCCCACGCTGGGCTCAAACTTAGGGGCCTCCTGCCTCAGCCTCTGGATCACAGGCATGCTTCACCAGGCCACTTTATAGGATCTTCTTTGCTGGCATATCTTAGGGGATTTTTGTGTAAACACTTAGCTATGTCTCAGTGGTTAGTCATATTGCCAGGCTATATTTTAAATAAGCAGTTTGTAAAAAGGGGTCCTTTCACAGTTTTCCTGATGCCAGTCAAAAGCAGTTAACCTTAAGCAGCTGTTTTTAAAAATAATATCCTACTTTATAACCTTGTACTAATGCCTGAGGAAGAAATAAAAATATTCTCTGATGTTAAGCTTTAGAAGTAGAGGTCGAGCCAGGCATGGTGGCCTATATCTGTAATCCCGACAGGAGGGGAGCCTGAGGCAGCAGAATCGCAAGTTCAAGCCCAGCCTAAGCAACTTCCTGACTTAATGAGACCTTGTCTCAAAATAAAAAATAATCAAGGGTTGGCGATCCAGGTCAGTGTGAAGGGCCTTGCTCAGTCCTCAGTATCACCTGCGAGAATAAAGCAAAACCATGGAGGTAAACAGCAATCAACAGGTGATACAATGGGCTGTCCTGACCTGAGAAGGGTGAGCAAGAGCCCCAGGGTATGCGGGAGAGGCCAGCTCCCTTCCCTTAGGCTGTGCCGATGACACCAAGCACATTAAAATTACATAATGTCTAGTGACCAAGCAGATGGAAGCAGAAGTAGGGGTGTCTGCCTCCTCAGGCTGCTGTGAAACATCAATTCTCCACCACCCTGTAATTCCAGCGGGGAGATTCAGCAACAGATACTTAATTCAGTGTGTAAAAATGTCCTGTTATGTTAGACTTTACAGTGCTCCTGAGGAACAACACGCGCTGGGTGGTGAAGTAGCTTTGAAGCCACCGCCCTTCTGTGGTCCCGGGGTCCAGGGTCCCCTCAGTCCAGTGTGTGGCATGGGTGGAAGCCCTGGGCGGGCCGGAGCACTGACCAAGCCCCAGGACCAGTCCTTCTCAGAGTCGCGGCTGGACTTGCGTCCACCGCAGTTACCCTTCTCTCTGCTGAGGGGTTCGGCACACCCAGAGGGCCTGGCTTCACAGAGACGCATTCTGGCACTCCAGGATAAGCCTCTAGCAATGTTAATTAAAAGCACCTGTGAGGTTTTTAATCAAGAACAATTTAGACAAAGTGATAAATGCAAAGGGAGCCTGGTTGGACTCGCTTTTGAAGGTAGGAGAGCTTTTGTGTGCAACAGGAGATGTGTGAGTTGATTTGTTCTCGAGAATTTGATCTTCCTTCTGTCCCTTCTGCAAGGTGGCTGTGGTGCTGTCCCTTCTGACACCCCCTCCCCGGGTCACCTCCCCCTTGAGAAGGGCGAGCAAGAGCCCTGGGGTATGCTGGAGAGGCCAGCTCTCTTCCCCTGAGCTGTGCCAACGACACCAACGACAGTGAAGTTACATAATGTCTAGTTAGGAGGGCAGTTGGAAGGAGGGCACAAACCAAAGAGGCTGAGGTGGGCTCTGTGCCCTTCAGACATGGAATTTGCCCGGTCATACCCCCCTGCTGGTGTGCCCTGCGTCCTAATGCTCCATGTGGAAGTGGCAGTAGAATCCGCCCAAATATAGCCAGCAGCTTGCACAGCTGACCTGTCGGGGAGTGGGATAGTCTGGGGCCTGTGCTCGCAGGCTTCTGGGCAGACGGTCCCTGCACTCAGTCGTAGACCTGGCTCTTTCCTCAGTGGTTCCCTGCTCAACCTTGGGGTGTTCTGGACCTGGAGGCCTTGCTGATGTTTATCCTCCTCGCCCTAGACCCACTGACTTTTCATTGTTTTTTTCTGGAGGTTTTCAGGGGAAAACTGTGTTTATGGAGCAAGCATAAAGGAGCTTTGAATTCTGGGAATGGATGCAATGATCGACCCTGGGTGGGAGTGAGCCTGTTCTCCCAAGTGGGCGCTAGTTCTTCACAGCAGTGGCTGTGTGAGGCTGCCACCTCGTGGCCAGTATTAGGCAGTGCATGTGTAATTTATTTTCTATGTGAAAAATGTAATAAAAAATTCATTAAATGTTTTAAGTTTTTTTTTTACTGTATTACAAGAAAAGACACATTATCATTGATACGCCCCCAAAATATTCCCCACACTCTGAACACTCTTGTCCTGTTATTTTTCACTTTTTGCAGCAGTGCTGGAAATCCTCTTTCCTGTCTTTAAGACATATGATCAAAAACACATTGGCTGCCGCTGCTGAGCACCGTCCAGCAGAAAGGAGGGTTCCTAAAAACAGTCAGGGGAGTTGTCATCCACTTATGCACCAAATCCAGCCCTGTGTAACTTCTGGCTCCTCCCAACATAAAAATGACCATAAACGTTTTATATCAACTCCGAGCACTTAGGTAGCCAAGAGATGCAACTGAAGAGATTCATGAAAGAGAACTTCCAGAACTGTTGTAGAAAGTGGCAAGAAGCACAGAAGGAGTGAGTGTGGGGAGTGAGAGAATGTTTTGAGGGGGGTTAGTGGTAATGTCTTTTACTGTAATAACTTTTTTAAAAATTCAAAGAGACCATATTTTTACCACACCTCATATATTAATTTTACAGGCCTTTTAACAAAGACCTGTCTTCATGACTCATTACACACAGCATCCCACTCCAAGGCTGAGCATTCCTGCTGTGGCATCTCTCTGATCTGTACTTCTGTCTCTACCTTCTCCATAAGATTTTTTCCGCCTACAGACCACTCTTCCTGAAATACCCACCTGACTGTCCTCTACCCTTCTTCACTCGTGCTCCAGGTTCCACCTGAGCACCCTGAAACTCTGGAGCCATCGCCAACCCACATAGACTACATATCACTTGCTTTTTTCTGTCTGTCCCTCTCTTTTTCCTGCCTGGTCATAGCTCATGACCAAGAGTCCCCTTGGGTGTCCTTTCCTCCAGGAGCCTTTCCACACCCTGTCAGAAAAATAACTGGTTATTTTTCTTCTTCCAATAGCTGCTTGAGTAGAGACCCTCTTCTGTCTCTGGGCCACGTGTGACAGCACTGCATCTGGCACATGGCAGCAACTCACTAATTACTAGGAGGAATAGAGACAGAGAGTAAAAACAGGTGGAGACTTGTGTTGGTGTGAGGGGGCTGAGTGAGCTCATAGGCGCCTGAGGAAAGGCTGCTCTTGGTTCCAGTGGTATCAGCTCTCACCCTTTACGCAGCTCTTCTCTGGACTGCCAGGCCATGCTCTCCATCTGTCCTCCATGCTGCCAACCGTTGTCTTTTTAAAGGGTGGCACCAGTCACATGCCTCTCCTGGCAAAACTGTGCAGAAAAGTTGGGGATTGTTTAGTCCAGGGTCACCATAGGATCCCTGAGGGCCCACCTGGGCTTTGCAGCTGTCTTGATACACATCCAAAGTACCTTTACATATTAGGACTCAGTAAAGATCTGCTCTTGAATGTAATGACTTACTTGACAGGCACTGTGGGAAAAGCGCATCCTGAAATTGCAATTGAGAAGTGGTTTGTTGAGCTTCTTTGATTATAAGGTCCTGAGCTGGTCACTCTGAGAGCCATCAAAGAAAGAGTTCTGGTCCTGTGCCTTCCATTAGCCCAAGGGGCAGGAGACGGAAGTGTAAGAGCCGTTGAGGAATCACATAGCAGAGAGGAATGTGTCACAAGGTAGCATATGGTTCACTGCCAAGTGAATGGCTCAAGAATGCTGTGCCAATTAGACAGGATAACACAATGATGGCCTCTTCCTATAAAAGCCTGTCCCAGAGCCATCTTGCAGTCTGTGTCTGTCTCCAATAGGGCATTAGTCTGTGCTGCCCATGGGGCTTCGTAGGCGCACAGCTTGTTTTCCAGGGCCCTGAACATGATCTTCCAGCCCCGGCTGGGAAAGATGCAGAAGAGAATGCCCCATGTGATGCAGCCTGCATGGGCTGAGACAGCGGCTCCTCTCTGACTGATGTTCCCAGTACAGCCTGTTCTTCCTTTAAAACTGGGATGTGACGTTTCACTGATCCTGTAGGGAGAACTGACTTCTTCCACTTCCTCTAGGAGCCACCTCCATTCCTTGTAAAACTTGCTCCTTACCTCCCCTGGAAGGATAGACTCATGTCTGTCCAATGACCGTGAGCCTCCGCCTCAGGAGCCTTCTTCTGTGGTAGTCCTAGCACCTGACAGTGTCTGACGTGTCATATATGTCTTGTGTGTCATTGACTGAAAGCACATGTTTTAAGGCCTGGGAGCATGAGTTACCTTGAATTGTTAGAGTAAATGCTGTGGTTCAGAAGGGAGGGAAATGCCAGAATGACTCCAGGGAGTTTTCATAAAACAAACAAGAATGATTACAACTGGACAGAGAAGATTTTGTAAGTTTAAAGTAGGTCAGGTGATACAGAGAGTTCTGAGTGGAAGAGCTCTGTGCTGGTGACTGCTAGGCACCCAGGTGATTTCTGTGGAGCGTAGGATTTACCAGTGGGAAGGAAAGAGAAAATACGGTGAAGGCAGATGGAGTGTCACGTATCACTTCAGAAAGCCGTAGTGACCTATCACAGTTTTTAGAAAGATTATCCAGAATCAACTTTTTCCCTTTGAAAGCATGAGGTGCTCTGGGCCTGCCTGTATTTGTTCTTGGGCTGTTCCTTGGTTTCCTCCTGTGGGCTGGGGCTCCAGGGACAAACAGAGAAGCTGAGGATTCAGGTGGGAAGCCTCTCTGAGCTAGCACTGCGCACTTAGGGCCAGCACCCTCCTTCTGTAAACAAGGCTTTCCCTCTGGCGCTGCCCTTGACCGGCTCGGAGCTGTTCTCTGACCCTTTGGGTCCTTCCGCCCCCGTGAGTGGGGCAACCCGGAAGGCAGCAACACCCACACAGCAGGTGGTCCTCCTCAGCTGAGTCACTGCCCTGGGACCAGTGCCCTGGCCTGGCCGTCCCAGGCAGACTGACCGGGTAGAAGTGAGGGGCCTCTCCCCAGCCTCTGGGCCTGTGAGGGCCCTTTCAGTGTGGCAGAGAGAGCAGAGGAAATGTGGGTTTCTGGCCAAGCACAAAGAAATTTTTCCCACAGTTGCAGGCTCTAGTACATCATTATATTTCAGTACACCCAAATTATCTACTTACAGCTTACCCTTTTAAAAATGGAAACAAAGGGAATTTTAAAATGTTTTGTAGTGCTGTTTGAACTTATGAATTATGACCATTAAAGAATAACATGACATAGAAAGATGTACACATTGTTGATGGTTTTGGAAATGTGGGAATGGGGTTTGGGGTTTTTTTTTTCTTTTTTTTGAGACGGGGTCTCACTTTGCAGTTCAGGCTGGCTCTGAGCTTGCTATGTAGCCTAGGCAAGCCTCGAACTCAGCAATCCTCCTGTCTCTGCCTCCCAAGTGCTGGGATTACAGGCGTGAGCCACCATGCCCGGCACTGTGGTATGTGGTACTGATTGCTGGTGGGCATGAGTCTCCACACCCAGCATTGTATGTGGTTATGGGGATCGAACTCAGGACCTTGTGCTTGCAAGGCAGGCGCTGGAACAACTGAGCTAACCCTCCGGCCCAGGTTTGGGTTATTTTTGAAAAGTTTTTTAATCTGTAGGCAGGGGGATAGATAATTTTTTAAAGCTACAATTTCTTTGTCCCTTCCAAGAGCCAAATACAGTATTGCTTTTGAAAGGAGATTTTTTTTTTTAACAAATATGCCTGGTTTATTCACCCTGGCTATTCACCAGTGGATAGAGTTGACCTCAGTCTGCAACTGCAGGTTAACTGTCACATCTTCCTTCACCTGGGAAACAAGGCTTTACCACACAGCAGAGGAGAACGTGCAGGTCTGACCACCCCATTATTTCAGCTGATCAGGATTTTCCAAAAAACAAAAAGCTCTCTCATTTCACAACCAAGTAATAACCCTGAGGAAATACTACCAGCTTACTCAGTTCTAACGAAGCCATAAAAATGTCTGGTGGCTGTCACTTGAATACAAATCTTACATATGACTAGCTATGTGGTCATCATTAGGAACACTCAGAATGGGAGAAAGTAGTACTTACCGTGTCTCTTGCTTTCCAAGTATGGATTGTTTTTAACTGCACACATGTCCCAGCTAATACTGTATAGTTGTGGTGTCTATGAACACAGGGGCTCCCTCCCCACCAGGACTTTCAGCATGTCCACTGAGTTTAAGTATAGCACTTACTCGCCAAAAATACTATAAACTGACTCAGAAGTAGGGATTTATTCCTCTAATTTTCACTTTACTTTGTACAAAAAATAAGGACTATCAAAAGTTTTTGTAGTCCCAGGCACGGTGGCTCACACCTATAATCCCAGCACTTGGAAGGCAGAGGCAGGAGGACTGGTGAATTCGAGGTTTGCCTGGGCTACATAGTGAGCTCAGGGCCAGCCTGAACTACAAAGCGAGACCTTGTCTCAAAAAAAAGAGTTTTTGTAAGGCAGAAGAACTCAGGCAAATTCTGTTGTCCAGAAACAGATCTTGTTCCCTATGACTTTTTTATGATTTCAGGTCAGTAAAAGCTAAGTTAAACTAATACTTGGAAGTCAGGAAGGGAGGTCAATGATAGAATCCATTCCAGTTAAAGGAATCAGTAGACTCAGTGGATTAAAGAGTATGGTTTAGGGCAAAAAGACATCAAAGGAAGTAAAGCTTTATATTCTTTATTTTGTAGCCTCTTGTGGAGTTACCTGCTTTCGAATAAAGTTCACAAGAAAATCAGTCTTGCTTGGTGACAATCTGGAAAGATCCATGAGCGTTGGGCCCTGAACTAAGTGCCCTCTGCCTTTGAAAAAGCCACATACTGGGCCTGGAGGAGCACCATCACTGGGGAAGCCTCTGGAGGGCTGGCAAATCCTCGGGTGCAGAGGAGTTAAAAAGGCAGAGTCCAGTAAGCGTGTTCCCGCTGGGCATGGTTTGTTTATTCTGCTTTTCTGAAGTCAGTGCCAACATTCTTAATGGTTTTTGAGTGATTCAGAATGTTCCCTTTTTGGCAGGCCTGCTTTCCACACATGGGCTTATGGCTAAAACACTGTTAGGTGAGGTCCAGAGCAGAACCCAGCCTCAGACTTAATACCACATTCAGGAATCATCTTACACTAGAGCGAAAGGAAAACTGTGAAGCATGGCTTGCTTATTTCAGACTCAGAGAGACGGCACCAGGAAGGCTTTGGTCTGCCAGAGGTCATAGTGCTGGAAAGAGAGGCAGGGCCAGGCCAGGCATCTGGGCCAGAGCCCAGGGCTCCGTCCTGCGCACCACACACTCTGGTCCGGGCCTTGGGAGGAGGTGCCAGTGTCCAGGGCCTCCCTGCTGAAGGAGGCTGCTTGCCCTTTGAGGAATGTGTACAAACTACTGAGGACAGAAAGGAAAACCTCACTTCTCCAAAACAAAACAAATCAGTGATGTGCCACAGGCAGCTTCTTCAAAACCTCCTTTGTTGGTGTGTTACGGATTTATTAGCTCCTGGATCGAAACAAGCTTCGGACATACCTGTCTGTATGCCACAATGAGAGACTTGACATACCTTTTTTAAAATGAGAATTTAGGTATGCCACACTAGTTCTTAACAAGCTTTGAATCTTTACCACAGGAGAAAGACTTGGGCAGTGCTGTGAGAACATGCTGTACTCTATGGGGCACTGAGTAAATTTGATGTTTAGAGGACGCTCTGGATACTTAACAATGTCTCCTGGGAAGAGCGCAGTGGGGGAAGTGGCAGAGAGTGCCGGACCGAGAAGCTGGAATGGCCAGAGGGGACTTGGAAAGACCATCAACTGGCCCTTACTTCTCTCCAAGGACTTGAAAGGTCACGACCTTGGTGGGGAACTCAATTCCGGTAAACCAGGTGATGAGCCCCCTGCCATACCAGGGTGCCCAGAGCCAGTAGGGACTCTCCCCCTTGCCTGTGCTATGGCCACCAGAGCCAGACACCAGCAGAGTATGGTGTCCCCAGGACAGGACCTGAGCAGGTACTCAGTACTCTGCACAGCATCGCTCCCAGAGCTTCTTCTGTGAGCACATGAGAAGGTGTTGCTTTACTTGTATAGAGACAAACTAATTCCCCAAAGGGGAAAAAGTCAGGCAGAGGAGAAGTGCACCTAGATCTGTCAGCGCTGGGAGTCCTGCTGGGGAGTAAATGCCAATCCTTTTCCTTCCCGAAAGCATGTTTTCCTCAGAGAGCATAAACCAAACCTGTCCGAAGTATCCAGGTAAGCATTGCCAGTTGGTTTTATAGGAGCAGCTGGTCCTTAGTCCTGGAAAGAGTCCGTGCCCTTTCCCCCTCCTGCTGGTCCATGGGAACAAAGATGGAGAAGAAATTACCTTGTTTACCTTCTAGTCGAATTAGAGATAAATAACAATGCCCGTCCCCAGCATCTGTGTTTTTTTCCCCTTCATTTCTAAGATCGGTGATTATTGCAAAGAGATGCTAATTGTTTTGAGATATGATTATTTCAAAGAGATATTGAGAGCCTTAAGTAGAAGTGCTTGGCTAGATCAGGGCCATAGAAGTGTCCATAATGTGCCAAGGCCCGTCCTGGTTCGCTCTTCCTGGGAGGTGGCCATCTTGCTGTGCCATCGACATGAGTGTGTCTTTTCCTCGCAGGAGTAAAATGGAAAGTGGCAGTGGTTGTGGTGGTTAACTGAACTCTACCTTGATTTGTCATCTTGTTAGTACTTAGTTACATCTGTGTATACTTAAAAAACTACAGTCTAGCAAATACTTCAAATTTAAACCATGGTTGAAATTTTCCTCACAGATAACCATACAATAAGCAAGAACATGGAATAGAAAAGCAGCACGTGTTTTCTCTTTGGGGTTTGTTATAACTCATGTAGGAGGAGGTCCTGTCCTGTCATTTCTGTCTTGAGGCGAGGGCTTTGTAATACTGCTCTCCTGAGAATGCTTCTGAACCCTTGCCTCTTCCCCTTCCTTGGCTGTTCTGTTAGTCAGACCGCATTTCCAGCTCTCTTGATCAGTTAAAGGGAAAGTTCCTGTGTCTTAGCTGGGCCTTGGAACCCTCTCCTCGGGTTCACGTTCAGTGAGTGTGTTTCAGGGTCTCACAACCAGATCGTCTTCCATTTGCCTTCTAAAGGAGTTGGGCAGGGGACTCTGGTTGAGCTGAAGTGCATCTATGAGGGGTCGTGTAATCCATTCTCCATCTCCAGCCAAAGCCTCACTCCAGACGATCTGTGTTCCAGGCACCAATCAGTAGACACCATGTTCTTTAAATTGTCCAGAAGAGATTTCAGCCACTCTGGGATACTTGGAAGGAACACACACACACCTCCCCCATTTCCTCTGTCCCTTACCTCTGTGGGGACAGAGAACAGCAAGTGCTCAGGAGAACGTACCCTGATCCTGGCTCCCTCATCCAAGTGTCCATCCCTTTGTATTGACAGTGGTCAGCACTCCTTGCTGCCCGCCAGAGCCCACAGAGGCCAGCACTGGGTCTCACGGCCCTGTCTCCAGCACAGTACCCCCACAGGCTGGGTCCTTACCACCATCTGTTTCTTAAGATGCGTGTTTCTTCTCACCCACCCCATGCCCAGCTCCCTTTCTTCCTACAGTGGAGCCTGTCCCTCTAGCCCTTCCTGTCCTGTGGCATCTCAGGTCCCTTGCAGTCAGACTTCCTGAAGGCAGTGGCTTTTCCCCATTCCCATGATCTGTACCACTGCACTATCCCCTCCTTGTCTCACTGGGGAGCCTCTCAGGCCCTTGTCCTCTGAGAAGCATCTCCTGGTTTATCCACAGCCCACTGCCCCAGCCCCTCCCCTCCAGTCCCTGAGTGTTGTACTCCACCAGTGTGACACTCTGCAGTACCTGTTTTCATTGCTGTTCCTGTGCAGTAAATCTTGTCCCACAGTTAAGTTATTGTGTCTTACACAAACGTGTCCAGGTCGTCTACTTAGGTACTTTTCTAGCTGTGTCTACCATGGTGCTGGCTGCCTGTACAGCTGACTCACAAGGACTTGTGCCACCTGTGTTTGCCCTGTTGCACTCTGTTTGCATTAGCCTCCTCTGTCATCCTCTGTTCAACGTGTTTGTTTCCGCTGGCCTCACCTCTCCAGTTTGCTTTCCTGTCTTCTGGGCCGCCTGTAGCTGCTGGTGTCTTACGAATGCAGTGAGTCAATGTTGAATGAGAAGATGGGTGATTGGAGTAATGTGATCCTTATTTCAGACCTTGTCAGTCTTTTCCCTGACTCTTGACTCCTTGTTCCGGCAGTCTTTGCCTTGTCCTTTCTGTTCAGAGAAGCCCCTAGACCCGTGGTGGGGAGCCTGTGGCATGCGTGTAGTTTTTCTTATAAGACAAAAGATGTCAATGCATGAATTGGTTTTTCTAAAGGAAAACCTCAGTGTTCAGGTGTAATTGCAGTGTTGGCCTTTGCAATAAGTAACTGGGTTTTGGGTTGCAGTTTGGGTACTCACTTTCTAAAAGGTTTGCTATTACTGTCCTAGACGCACTCACAGCCTCTCTGCCCTGATGCCCAATCTTACTTTAGTCCTGATTATATCGACCAGTTACCCAGGATGTTAGATGTGCCCTGTTCTTGTGGGGGGAAATGTGGCTGGGATGGGTTAATATTTAATGAAAACCTTGTAAGTACCACATGAGTTTTGCTTTTAGTTATATCTTCACAACAACTCTGAGAGTTAGCATATGTTTTTTCCACTTTATTCTTGGAAGAACTAAAGCCCAGAAAGGGTTAAGTAGCTTGCCTGAGGCTGCATAAGAAATTAGAGAGGATAAATAAGTCCAGTTCTTTCTGATCACAGAGCTTACTCTGCTTGTCTTTCTAATCCCTGTTTAAAAGTGCCATTAAATGGGAGATCAGTTCCCAGTGAAAGGGCAGCATATGAGTACATTCTCTCATGAGGTAGGACAAACACAAAGAAAAGATACTTGTTGGGGATCTGACTCTAAGCAGAGAAGGGCAGAGGTAAGCTGGGCGTGCAGGCACCTGTAATCCCAGTACTCTGGGGGCCAAGCAAAGGCTCACGAGTTTGAGATCAGTGTGGGTCACTTTTAGTGACTCAGTAAGACCTTGTCTCAAAGACAGGGCTGGGGATGAAGCAGTTCAATGTGAAGGCCATGAGTTTAACCTACAAGATCATTAAAAACAAAAACCACCAAGTCCACAAAGATTCCAGAATTTGTTGTGCACCCAAGAAGAGGACCTTTGGTGGCCACCCATTCAGGGTACATTGACCCATGGCCTCTTGACAGAGAGCAGGAGAGCTCCTGGCTGGACTGCACTCATCCTCTTCCAGTGCAGGGATGGTATCAGCCATGGCTTCAGTTCTGTCCTGAAATTAGAGCCTCCAGGTCACAGGCAAGTTGGGGTGCCAGCAGCAGGTCCCAGGGCACTTGTCACTGACTCATACAGCTTTCTGCACTGAGCCTCCTGAGCAGATATCTGAGTGTTGGAGGCCATGGGTGTAGCGGTCACTGGGCTCTCAGGTCACCAGGGGAGTGGCAGAGACAATGGAAGCCTCCATAGTAAGGTTTTTATCAAGGTTTACCTCATCACTTTTCAAGAATAGATTTGGTATGGAGGCTTTTCTGGAAGCTTCAGGGAGAACTTTCCCAAAGACTAGAAGCTTCCAGACAGCAGTAGACTGGCATTCCTAACAAGCTGACAGAGACCTCATTGCTGTTGAAAAATGAAAGAGCTCTTCTCCAGTGTTTTTGGAAATGTGCTATTATTTTATAATAGGGTGTTGATATTACCAATTCCCATGTGATATAATAACACCATATTGGTTTCCATTTCCCATTAACTCTAACATGTACTTCTTTGCCTAATATATTTTAAGATTTGCTTTCCTTGGCCATTTTTCTTTACAGTTTAGAAAGATCCTTTAGATTTTAACCCCATTTCTCAAGAACCTCTCCAGCATGCTGCATGCCTGTCGGGATGTCATCTTCAACTGCCTGAGCTTTCTAGGTACTGGAGAATGTATTAAAGTAACAGTTGCTTTAAAGGTTACACCCACGGCCCCTCCTCCTCACCATTCTGTTCCAGCCCACATCCCTGGACCCTGCTGCCCCTCAGCTGGCAGTGGGTGTGCTCTGTGGCCTCAGCAGCATTTTATTCATTAATTTGGCAGTTGCAGTAGGTAGTAACTTGACAGGACTGAGTTGTCTTCAACAGACTGCCCAGTCACTCAGCCTCTCATGGGGGAAAACAGTAATTTTCTGAGTTTTCATCCCTCTGTTAGGTGCCCTCTTTGGAGCCACTGTGAAGGAACCCCCAGTTGCTATGGCAGCTTGCATCACGAGGATGACTGAAGCGCTGACTGAACCATCTGTCTTGAGAAGCAAAGACCTCGACACATTGGCCTCCTCTGGTGATGTGGTGAGAGATGCATTCCAGCTTTAAAGTTAGGCTGTGTGGGACAGGGTGTGATGTGGTTTCAATTCCAAATTGCCCTCCACCTGATTCCAAAGCTGTCGAGAGAGATGGTTCTTGTTGGGGAGCCACCCTCTACAGGTCTTCTGTAGTCCACGCGCTAAAACAGGAGGCTGCACAGTCACTTTTGAAAATAGAAACCTCCTCTTCTCCTTTCACGTGTTCCTGCTGTGATTGGATCTGTAGGTTTCATACCACGCTTTTATTCCCTAAGACATCCTGCCAAGCAAACCTGCCTGTCAGCTAATCTCATGGCCTGTGTGTCAGCAGACAGGTTCCTTAGCAACAGCCACTCCTTGCATTGTCTCCCGTACAAAATGAACACAGACGTGAGGGGCCAAATGTCACCCACTGTACAGAAACTTTCCCAATATTGGTGTCTTAGGCAGGAAGAATAAGGCGCCTAAGATTTGTCGTTTTAAAAGTGCACTACTTCTTGATGACACTGGTGGAGTAACATGCCGAAGAAAAACACTGATTCCACTTCTGCTGTTGCTCTGGGAGATGTCCCAGGGGTTTCTGCTATCATTTAAATTCCAGGTGCTGCTTTTCTGAACACATGCCTTCTGAGGATTTCTACACCTAGAACATACCTGCCGACAGATTGCCTTTACACCCTATGTGAGTAGACATTTGTGCTCACAGAAAACCCTGAAAGGAGTTTTGTTGTGTTTTGTTCCTGGATGATTCCCCAGCATGGTTTTTAAAATTATCATCTGTGTTTAATCTCTACTGCAGTTAAACTTCCAACTCTCCCATTTACCACCTGTAAAAGTCTGGAATGTGAACTCTTACTTAAAAGCAATGGTAAGGGTACCATATGCAAGTCTTTGAAGAGGGAGAGAAGCAGGAGAAAATATAAAAGATTTTCACTTTAGCAAATATAGATGGAAGTGGCATTTGGACACTTGAGGGTATATGTTGAGATTTTAACTTTGTTCAGACACCTCAGCAGTCAGCTACCCTGAGCTGTATCAGGATAGAGCAGAGAGACCTTTCTGTTTATGAGTTGTGGCAGTTTTTTTTTAGCCACATTTCACTGTACTGTACACCAAAGGAACAAGTAACTATTATTTTCATTATTCTAACAGCCATTACTGAATGTTTACATCATGCTACTGTGTATTTTCCTGGCTGCACCCTCACAGCATCTTTGTATAGTCTTGGCTTTACAGATGAGGAGACTGAAGCACAGAGGTACCATTTGCCTGAGCTCATACGGGGAGCTCTGGCTCCAGAAGGCTGCATTTCCTCTCTCTCCGTATCCCCTCGTCGAAATGGGAAACTGCAGAGGATACACTGCCAGCCTCCCAGAGACTGTTCTCCAGCACCTTCGTGGCCTGTGGGAACAGTCACACAGTGCTGTTTCGGCTGGAGCTTTTGTACGGTTAGCAGAGAAACAAGGCTTTAGGAAAGGTGGGATTTGGCTAAGATCAAAGTACATCACTGAGAGCAGATCTCACTGATCCTGAATTTTCTCCTGTCCTTGGTGCTCTGGGTTCTGCTGATCAGCACTAGCACTGGTGTAAGTGGTTTCCTCCGATGCTTACTGGTGAAACCCCCGAATCTTGGTGCTGAGGTGCCCACATGAAGATTAGTCCTTGTTTTCACAAGGCACCTGGCAGAAGGATGGCCATGAGCCATGCTCAGCCAGGGTCAGGCAGGCTGGGGTCCGAGCTGCATTCTTGCCCCTTTGCAAGCTGTGGGAGCAAGAGTACATCCTGCGTCCTCTCTCCCTTATCTTTCATCTGGACACACCTACCTCGTTAGGTGGTTGTAAATGTTGAGAAAATGGACTTAAAGCATGTAGCATAGTATTTTTTCACAGAACGAGGATTCCAAAGATGAACGCTATGATTATTTTTCAGACTTCCTTTCCCATCCACTTCTCACTCACTGGTCTTGCCCCTGAGAATATACTCCAGAGTTCCAACTCGTCCAGTAAAACCTTAGACACTTGTGACTGAACATTCCATATACTTCACTGGCACAAACCTACCAGCAACTGTATTACAAGCTTCGTACCTCTATTCCCAACATCAGGACCCACAGGATCAGAGAAAGGCGGTGATGACCTGAGATCATGTAGCTGGCGAGTAGCATAGCTGGATCCTGTACAGCCTGTTCATCTTCCGGTCTGCTGAAAGCACCCAGGTAGGCAGGCCACACATTTATGGCTATGTGGTCCATTACCATAGCAACAACAGTTACATCTCAGTCTGGGGTGAACACTCAAATTAGGACAGTTGTGCCCCAGTGTCCCATACATTTTTGAATCTGTGTTTTTAAACAGGTGTCAGAGGTAAAAACAACTCTGCAGAACCCAAGCCCTGAGGGAAGTTCCTTTAATCCAATTTGCTCCCACAAGAATGGACAGGCCTCTCCCACCCAGGCAGATGACGCAGGTCCACCGTTGGGCTTTTGCTACACAGGAGTCCTCTGTGGGCTATTGATTCACATCCCAGCTTCAACTCCACTCTCAGATCTGCAAGGAAAAAGTAGTAAGAAGGCAGCTTGCTGAGAAACAGAGGCAGTACAGACTGCATTTTAAAATGGAGATACATTCTCATGGCTTATAGGCTGAGGGACAGGATTCTGTTCTTGGAAGATGATTAATGCTAGGCAGGAGAGTCTCCAGTTTTAAGAGTGTGTTCTGTGTAAGAAAGAGTGTTAAAGTTGCAGTACCCTACAGTTGTTGCTAGTTAAAAATAGGAGCGTCCCAAGTTACAGAAATTCAGCCTGTGTAGTACCCTTAAAGTTGATTGTTGGAAATTAGAGGAGAGGAAGAATGGGAAGGTGCTAACCCTCACTCCTTCCCGGCAGGGTTGTCCTTTCAGGGATCAGACTCAGAAAGTAATTCTACACCTCTTCCTGTAACTCTTCTCCTGTGCATGTCTTGGAAAGAGAATGGGTGAGTGTGTATTAATTTATTGTTTTTTCCATTTCCCTTCTAGACAACAACATGGAGATTGTTCTTTAGCTTGGTAGCCAGTCTCCTTCATGCAGACCTGTTTTTAGGAAGCAGGGCCCAAAACTCAAGACCTCTGTCTCAGTGTGTTTCAGTAACATCACAGCCACTTACCTGAGCATCCCAGGTAATATCAAAGGCTTGACAAGTGTAGAAAAGCATCCTAAATGATGTTTGTATTAACGCTTTGCTGAAAATGCCTTGTCATACTGGACTAATATAAAGAGATGTAGATACAAAAGAATATAGTGGCTATTATTCTACTGAATTTTGAGAAGCCTACAGGGTGATTAGAATATCCAGTTAATGTTTAAATTTTTAAAATGTATTACAGTAAAAGACATATTGCCATTATTCCCCTTCAAATACTTCCAACCCACGTATCCAATTGTTCTTCCTACTTCTGAAGCAGTTCTAGAAGTCTCTGTCATGCGTGTTTTTATGAGGTCTGATGAAAAATACAGTGAATGCTGCTGCCAAGTGCAGGCTCATAAAAACCTGACAATGTCCAGGTCCACCTTATTCACAGCATCTGGGCCATGTAACTTCATGCTCCTCCCCAAAGTCAAAATGATGGAAAAGTAAGTGTTTTAAATCATTTCAGGACATGAGGGCAGCCACGATAGTGTGGCTAAGAACACTGATAAAAGAGGACTTTCAGAACTGCTTCAGAAAGTGGTAAAAATGATAAAATAATTGTTAAAAGTGAGGAGCAGTATTTTTGAGGAAGGTTAATAGGAGTGTGTCCTTTACTGGAATGATTTTCTTTAAAAAATTAAACCATTAATTAAACATATTCTTTGTCACATCCCTAACTTAGAGATCTAACTTAGAGGTAAGTTAGAAAATTCACGTGACCTCCTATGAAAGACCCAGCTATATTTGGTGTGTTTGTGTGCTGACGTCCATATAAACATTTGTGATATATTTTTGATGTAAGAAACATTTGATCTTGACAGATGTAAGTAAAAGAAAATGTTTATTTCCAGGAGAAAATGATGCCCCATTTTAACTAAAGTGTCGATCATTTGAAAATAAAAACCTTCTAAGGAGCAGTAGGCCAAAACCCTAGCAAGTCACTTGTAGAAAAAAGTTCTTGATCTGGGTTTTCTTTAACTGATGACGATAATCCTTCTTCTTATGTACCTGAGTCACTGATGCAGTGAAATACCATAGCGTAGCATTTGCAGAAACCAGTATGGGTCTCCCTTACATTAATTGTAAAATTAGGGAAACAGCTATCTGAGAATTCCAAGGGCTCTTGTATCCTGGTGCCTTTTCTGGTTTAAATATTTATCCTTCACTACCTGTCTGGGCATTTCCTTGTAGTCTATGAACTCTCATAGCAGCCCATCTCTGTAGTCCATGGAGCGCCAGTCCTTCCATGCACAGGTGGAGAAGCTAGCTGAGTAGCAACAGCTGTGTGCTGTTTCATGCTAAAGGGTGAGTGTGTGTGGGAATCACCATATGAAGTAAGGTACTATTAGACAAACACTAAAGAACTCAGACCTGCGGGATGGTTAGCATCCTGTAAACCCACTTGAAATCACGGCCCACAGGCACATTGTCACAGAAAGATTGCCAAATATTCCCAATATAATGGTAAGATGAGGTGGTATAGCAGGAGATTAAAATTTGGGAAATTGATTGAAGCCAAGAAAATAGGTAAGTGAATAGTATTTCCAGGATTGGGAGCTATGTTTCATAAGGTGATGGTAATATTATAAAAAACAGAAGGGGCTGGAGATTTAGCTCAGTGGTTCTGGCGCCTGCCTAGCAAGTGCAAGGTCCCTCATTCAATCCCTGATAACCACATACAACAGTACCAGACAGGGTGACTCACACCCACTAGCAATCAGTACCCCATACCACAGTGCTGGGCATGGTGGCTCACACCTGTAATCCCAGCACTCAGGAGGCAGAAGCAGGAGGATTGCTGAGTTCGAGCTTGCCTTGGGCTACATAGTGAACTCAGGGCCAGTTTGAATTACAAAGCAAAACCCTGTCTCAAACAAACAAAAAACAGAGGAAACGATAAAGTTAAAAAAGACCAGAGAGGGCCGGAGGGTTAGCTCAGTGGTTCCAGCACCTGCCTCGCAAGCGCAAGGACCTGAGTTCAATCCCTGGTAACCACATATAATGCTGGGCGTGGAGACACGCCCACCAACAATCAACACCGCATACCACAATGCCGGACGTGGTGGCTCACGCCTGTAATCCCAGCACTCGGGAGGCAGAGACAGGAGGATTGCTGAGTTCGCGGTGGCTTGCCTGGGCTGGGCACCATAGTGAGCTCAGGGCCAGCCTGAACTACAAAGCGAGACCCTGTC